>JAAAKQ030512266.1:0-19597 GCA_010016005.3 Zanna intricata
CTAAGCTACAGATCACCCGTCGGACCTCCGCCTCCGTTATCTCCGGAGATCGATGTTCAGCGCGGAACGTCGCCACCACGCGTCGTATTCGATGATGAAACGAAGCCTCTCGTGCAGTATCTGGAGGATTTATCTAACCATACCGGTTCAGTAGGCCCATAATAATGGCTGCAAGAAGTCCTTAATGGATTTTTCCTGGAGCAGGCTGGAGTGTAATGCCAGTATATCCAGTATCCTTTACAGTCATGTGCAACAAAAAAGCACATTTTTGCTCACCACGGAGTGAGCAGGCGTACGTTTCTTGCCACTGGAGCCGTTAGGGGTTTTTGTCTACCTTGGGGGACGGGGGACCTCCGGAGCTTTGACGAGTCTTTCCGCCGGTGCTAATTTGGCCGCCTTTTTCGGTTTCGCCGATTTTTCGGCCCCCTTCTTTTCTTGTGGTGCAGGTTTTTTATTGCCCTTCTTTGCTTTTGTCGCAAACCACAGGCAGATTTAACTTTTGGCTTTGTGACAGTTGGTTTCGTCGCCGTTTAGGTCGATGGCTTGGATGGCTGCCCTTGGGAGCTAGTCGCCGCTCCGCTGACGACTAGTTTCCGACCAGTTTCGACCGCTGACCAGTTTCGGACGTCGGTTGTGGCAGGCCTTATGAGGCCGTGTTTTTGTCCGGCCCGAAACCATTACAAGAAAACAAAACATTTTTGGATGTATGTTTATAGATCTTTCCTTACAATTTTGTTTTTTACATTATATTCTTGAAGTACAAGAAAATCTATTCATGAGATACTTTATACATTACAGATATTTTCTGTTTAGAAAATAATATTGTTGTAATTAAAGATACGTACCATTTTAAAAATGTTTTTAAAGATTGGAATATGAAACAAGAAAGGTAGTACTGGTCACAGATGATGGTAAGAATAAATATGTGGTTTAATCCTCTTCAGGATTAACAAGAGTTCTGTCTGAATATTGGAGATTGGTAATATAAAGAAATAAAAGATTTACATACCTAATCATTAGTGTAAATCACAAAAATAAAATGAGTAATGCAATTCAAGAAAGTGTGCCATTAGTAAATTTTTTTTCCCAGAAAGTACACTCATTTAGATCTTAAAAAATTCTCTGACCATAAGCAAAATAAAATCGAAAAGTATATGAATTTTGTGAGCCCTATCATGTGGGTATGAAGTATTATTTTTTTCAAAACAGTACGTAACAGAAAATTACCTAAACATTTTTGAAATAAGATATCAAAAAACTGTTTCTGTCTGTTTTGAGAGGATGATGGATGGAACATTGCAAAAGATTTTTTTAAAAACTGGAAGATCTGATGAAGGGTGAAAGTACTGTGAAGTATGCAAAATCACCTTGATAAAGTGGTTGGAGTGCATTGTAATAACTGAAGAATCAATATTATTGAAAAGGATATGGAAGAAAAGACTTCAACAAAGAAGAAGAAAAGTGGACAATAAGACCCAGAAGAATGATTGTTAATAGAATTACTAATAATGGGAATGAATAACTGAATTAGATTGGCTTGAAGGCAGATAACGAAGCAAGACAAGACTCATGAAGAGCTTAGTGCTAATAAGAATTTTATGTTCATTGCAGAATTTCATGGACAACATTCCAAACTTTAAAGGAATTGCAAGTTTTATTTAGGGTTTTTAGTAATAAAAAAGTGACACTTTTTTAATTAATTTTTTGTTTAATGAAAACTGTTGTACTGTAATTAAATTTTGGGAAAAAGTTAATTATATCTTTTATAGAATAATAAAAATCACATCCAAAATAAGCATTAGAATAACTAATGTGTGAGCTTAATGAGATTTTTTTTTTTACTTTCCGAAAGTTTAATTTTTTAAGGTTCAATTGCCATTTTTATTTGAGGTAGTGATATGATGCATTTCTTCATAAGATAATGTGGTTCATTAATTTGTTGTACATTAGCTACTGTAGTCTTTCTTATGGTAGTGATGTATTAGTTTAGTTGCCTGTATGGTTATCTAATTTGTAAAACTAGTAGGATGAAATGAAAAAGAAAGAAATGCTACCTCAGTATATCTTTAATTAGAAATGTTAACTCTTCTGTAATCTGTAAGTAGTTAATATTTTTTGTTTTAATCTCTCAAATTGCTAATATTTTGGACAGTATTTACAGTAGTTTAACTGTTATAATAGGCAATTACCAGCACACAATCAATTAATTACACATATACTACTCTTACAGCCTATTAAAATAAATATTTACATCAGTCAATAAATGGTTTTTTCCCTATAAAAAAACATTTGTTAAAAAATTGCCTTTTTTTGTGTATTCGATTGTCTACTTTACAATTAATAACCAGTTCATTAAATTTTTTGTAAAAGTTTGCCAATTTAATCTATTTAAAAATACCTGTCCCTAGATTAACTTTTGGTATTACCATAAGTGATTAAAGACAAATTTATTTAATATACAATAAAAATCATTTTCCAATCATCCAAACATGGTGCACATAGTTCTAGTAGTCAAATCTTGTCCATTTTATAGTTATTCAACTTTTGAATCATTATTTTGTGAAACATAGTCAAAATCTCTTGTAAAAGAGAAGAGAATAGCAGTAGATTCTTTCATTGTCAGAGAAGTAATATATTATTTCTCCCAAACTTGTAAGGGTAATGATTTTATACCTGTTACTTCTGTAACCATAACAATAGTTAAAAACACACATTTATTTAAAACTTGAGTGTTTATTCACAAACAATCCAGAAGAATTTTCATAATTAATAACTAAAGTTCAGTTTCACATATTTGTTTTCTCCCTCTATGAATCATCAGACCTTGCCGATGGTGAGGAGGCTTGAGTGCTCAGTGATACAGAGTAACTGGACCGAAGGTGCAACTATATCAGGGAGGTATCTTTTTAGAGCCTGACTAAGGAATAATTTCTGAAAGAGGGCAGCAGCTCTTTCAGTAATTAAGGGCATAGGTCAGAAGTACTTAAACAGCTATATCAACATCATGAATCTCATGAGTACTGTGCAGCTAATAGCATTGGAAAACTACAGCTGTTTTTTTTCCAAAAATATGTAGTTCTGTGTAATTTATGTAGCAAAGGTGGAGGCTTCTTTCTTGGTAAAATACTCCAGAGGTAAACTTGTCCTCTGTTCAGATCTGCAGGTGGGGACTACTAAGGAAGGGGTCACCAGAAAATTAAAAAAAACATTCTATGAGGTGAAGTGTGGAATGTTAGAAGTCTAAAAAAGGTTGATAGATTAGAAAATATAAAGAGGAAAATGGATAGGTTAAATGTAGATGTAGTAGGAATTAGTGAGGTTCAGTAGGAAGAGGAAAACTACTTTTGGTCAGGTGATTTTAGAATAATTAACTTGGCATCAAATAAAGGGCAGGTAGGAGTAGATTTTGTAATGAACAAGAGTATAGGAAAGAGAGTAGAGTATTTTAAAATGCTTAGTGATAGATAGATTGTGATCAGGATAAAATCAAAACCTAAGCCGACAACAATTGTTAATGTCTATATGCCTACATGCCTACAAGTAAGTGCCCATGATGATGAAGTAGAATGAGTATACAAAGAAATTGATGAAGCAACACATAAAAGGGGATGAAAATTTAATAATAGATGGAGATTGGGATGCAAGCATTGGAAAAGACAAGGAAGGAAATATTAAGGGTGAATACAAGATGAGCAAAAGAAATGAAAGAGGGACCAAATGACTGAGTTTTGCACAAATTATAATGAAGTAATTGCCAACACCCAATTTAAAAATCATAATAGAAGAATATACACATGGAAAAAGCCTGGTGATACTGCAAGATATCAGAATATATCATGGTTAAACAAAGATTTAGTAATCAACTACTTGACTGCAAAACATATCCTGGAGCAGACATTGCTAGCAACCACAATTTAGTGATAATAAAATGTAGATTGGAATTTAAAAACCTGAAGAAAAGGTGTCAGATGAGTCAATGGAATTTAGAGAAGCTTGTGGAAGAGGAGGTAAAGGAGATGTTTGAGGAGGATATTGCAAGAGATCTGAGTGAAAATGATAACATAGAAAATATAGAAATGGGAGAATGAAATCAGTAGAAGCAAACTTAGGTGGAACAAAGAGAATTAGTAGAAAACCTTGGCTATCAGAGGATATACTGCAGTTGATGGATGAACGTAGAAAGGATAAGAATGTTAGTAATGAAGAACATAAAAAGAACTATCAACAATTATGAAATGCCATAAACAGGAAGTGCAAATTAGTGAGAGAGGAGTGAATTAAAGAAAAGTGTTCAGAAGAGGAAAGAGAAATAATAATTTGTAAAATAGATAGAGCACACACCAAAGTTAAGGAGTATTTTGTGGTACATAAATTAAAATCTAATAATGTTTTAAATAAAGATGGTTCACCAATATTTAATACGAAGGAAAAGGTTGGTAGGTGGATTGAATAAGATTCCAGTGTATTATTCCAATTCAGTGTATGTTCTAATTAATTGGAATAATACAATAAAAGAAGTTTGAATAAAAGAGTTATGTGTAGGAAATGATTTAGAAACTGGTGTTATAGAGGAAGAAGAGTAAGTTGAAGAGGATGAGAAGGGAGATACAATACTGAGATCTAAATTTAGTAAAATATTGAAAGATTTGAATGACAGAAAGTCTCCTGGGAATTCCTGCCAAATTGCTGTGTAGGTGAGAAAGTAATAGATAGTTATACAGATTGGTGTGTAATATTTACAAAAAAAAGAAGTTCCTTCAGATTTCAAAAGCAGTGTTATTTTCATGATACCAAAGAAAGCAGGAGCAGATAAATGTGAAGAATACAGAACAATTAGCTTAATTACTCGTGCATCAAAAATCTTAATTAGAATGCTGTACAAAAGAATTGAGAGGAGGCTGGAAGAAGTGTTAGGAGAAAACCAATTTGGTTTCAGGAAAAGTGTAGGGACAAGAGAAGCAATTTTAGTACTTAAAGAAAAATAAACCAACGGAAAGGCATTTGATAACATACACTGGAATAAAATATTAATTAAAAAAAAATTAGGGTCCAAGTATAGAGGTAGAAGAACAATTGCTAACATTTACAGGAACCAAACTGCAACAGATAAAGATTCTATGATTTGCTGATGATATTGTAATTCTAGCTTAGATTAAAAAAGATGTAGAAGAAACAATGAATGGCATGGAAGAAGTCCTCTGCAAGAACTACGGCATGAGAATAAACAGAACAAAACAAAAGTAATGAAATGTAGTAGAAATAATGTAGGTAGTCCACTGAATATAAAAATAGGAAGAGAAAAGATTACGGAGGTAGAAGAATTTTGTTATTTGGTTAGTAAAACTACTAAAGGTGGACAATGCAGGTGTGATATAAAATGCCGATAGCACAGATGAAACGAGCTTTCAGTCAGAAATATAATTTGCAGATAGGGAATCTTGGAGAGCACCATCAAACCAGTCAAATGACTGAAGAAATAAAAATTGTTTGTTTTATAAGTATTGATACATGTTAACCTATTAAAACTAAGAAAAACCAGAATAAACGTATTACTAGTAGTGGTACATTGAGGAACAGCTGATGTAAGACCAGTAACAATTTTTTTATGGCTCAAGGCAGGAAGGTAATGACTTCAATCATAAAGTAACTTTTGTCTTTGTGGCATTGTGGTAGCATCTTGATCTTTCATCAAGAGGTCCCAGATTCTAATATCATTCAGGCATGGCATTTTTCACTTGCTATAAAATTCCACGACACACAATTTTAATGCTTATGTGAAAAAAAAAGCTGCAATGTTTTGAACTACTGCAATAGTATAGTGTAATTAAGTTTCCAGGAACAGAGTTATTGTACAGAGGTACCACAACTATTGCAAGAATTCCACAAACTTTTTCAAATAGAACAGGATATGGAAATTCATAACGGAAACTTTGTAGACTGTCGTCTGCAAATAGATGTATGTAATTTAACACCGGTACAAAAAAAACACATTGGTGTATATAATAAAAACATTAGTTCGGTGTCTGGCGAAAATTGTTATTTTTTATCAGATCATTTATATCTGCTCAATTCTTTATTTAATACACATGTAAATCGTTAACGTGGGTCGTAATTATAGTCATGTTTTAAATTAACCTCGTCGGCAACACATTTCCTGCGCTGTTGCCGTGCTATCAATGAAGAACAACGATCGATTTAATGCAAAAAATCAAATGTTAAGAATAATTAGTTAATTGAAAAATATTACATTTATTAAGAATTAATACTAATGTGTTTCTTACTTTTTCTATTCCCATTACATTTTTTACACCTATTATGTCAGTAATGTTAAAACGGAAACTGTCTTTTAAGTCAAAAAAATAAAACGTAAAATTTACATATGTTTTGGTGTAGTTTCATTTCTAGAAATTCCCCTTCTGGGGTCGTTGTACTCATGTTGGCTTTTTGGGTTTTTATTTTGGAGGGGGATAATGACATTCATAAACTCTATTTCGATTAATCGTTTGTAGTGTCGTTTGGTGAATTTCGGATCGTTTTTGGTTGTTACTGCAGTGCGTAATTTATTACTGTACTCTAGTTGTGAATGGTTTTTTCCTTTTTGTCTTAAATTTTCTTTTAACTGTCATCAAATCGTACGAAAATTTGGTGTTGATTTTATTATAATTTGTAAGTATGAAGAATTGACAGCTTGTTTTAAATCCGGTGGGTTAACCTATCTGAATTTGTTCACTTCAATTGTTTTTCGTAATACGATTCTGAGCATGTTTTGAATGTTATAATTATTATTTTCGTGTAAAGTGCGAGTGGCTTCAGTACTCTATCAACGTTTTAGGTTAATTTAATTGATTGGCGATGGCTAGCTTTGCGGCTCAGGCAGCTATAAGATCTAAATGGACCGATCTCGTTGAATCTTCAAATTTTGAAGTTCCTGGGGAAGTATCATCTGGTGTCCGAAGTGTTGTTGGTTGGCTGAAACAGGTGCAATGAAATTACGTTCTATTTCGTCCTAAGTTCGCACCTGCTTTTATTGTGCACAGTATTTGTCGCTTCTAGTGAGGCTTTTTAGTGTGTGCTTTAAAAAGCTAACACTAAAGTCTGTTAGTGCATTGCTGTCTGAAAGTAAGTATCTGTTATTTAATTTTTGTGCAGAGATTAATATCTTTCAGATGTATTTGAGCATACATAGGTATAATTCAACTGTAGTAAATGTATGAGTAGTTAAATTCTGTGTTATAATCTGTGCCCCGTTTATTCTTATTTCATTAAGGTTTTAATTATAGGTTTTTGTAAGGCATTTGATTATGGTAAATTAAGTTTTTTCCAGACCTAAATCTATCTGGACTGATACTTTTTTCACTTTACTTTTATGTTTTAATTGTTTAAGGTTTTGTTTCTGTCATTTTTAGTTATCATTCGAGTTGTGCATGCCCATGTGAATAACTACTACAATTCACACAGTCATTTCTAGTAATGTAGCAAAAAGTGTTTATTGTGCCTGCAAATACTGCATTTATTTTTCTTGTTTTATTCATATTATATAAATAAACATTATGAGCAGTGTATACATCTTTTTATCAATTTAACCTTAAATCAGACTGTTTTTAGATTATCTTACTTGTGTTTGCTTATTTTTTCTCATTATTAAGTTTAAGATAAATTGCCTTCTTTTTCTTTGAGAAACAGCTTTTATTTCAACTTCTATTACAGGTTGTATTATTGTAGCTGTCAATACTCTTAGTGTATGGTTAAGAACATTATTGAAAGCGAGAATGTGACCATGTAACTTGTGCCGTTTGTTTTTCAGTTAGGAATTGCAGTTGTTAGATTTAATATTTAATTTTAACTGCTAAAAAAATTCATGAATGCATTCGCCTTTAGGAATATGGGCCTTTAAAACATTTCTGCACTTTGTTCATAATAAAGATTATCATAAAATACAGTAAATTAAAAATAAAATGATATATAATATATGAAAATAATAATGAATTAAAAAATTCCTAAAATCTTCAAGAAATATACTGAGAAATAAGACATTTTTAAACAAATTTATGCCAAATCCATATCAGTGAAGAAACAGTTGTATAATAGAAACCTTTAGAGAAAATATGTTGCCATAATTTGAAAAGACCTCTTATAAAGCGACTATGTAAAAAAATACTACATTTCCATTTTACTGTAGAATATTAAACTATTCATATTTTACTTGAGTACAGAAACTCAGTCTGCTAATGTAGTGACCAAAACCCAACCTATATCAGGTTTCTCCCAGACCTTGTAAGTCAGAGAATTTTAATTTAGTCAAGGAAGGTTTTGAAAAATCAAAATTCAGGGAAATTATTGACATTTGTAAAATGTCAGAGAAAACATGAAACATTTTATTTGGTGAGGAAAATTACTAAATATAACGACTAATTGTGTATTTTCATCAGAAAAAGCAAAGACAATTTTGTAGAAACTTTTATTTTGTAAATTACATTTGATTCAAGTTTGAAGTGTATGTAACTAAAGTGTATATTTGAGAATGAGCTTTGTCCACCAATTTGAAATCTTAAGTGATTTTTTAATATTTAAAAACCAGTTTTTCAATTTATAATCTTAAAATATTAAAAATTTTTATAGTCATATTTTTTAATTTCTGTAGTCATTTATAAAAAAAAATCCAGATCCATACACAGACCAGATAACAACTTTTGGAGAGATGTCTTCATTTCTCATGATTCTTGTCTCATTCTCCAGGCTTTTCTAAATCTAGGTGAATGTTTAGCACTTGATTCAATTATGATTTTTGTTGACTTGATGCAACTGCAGTTTTGTTAGAAATGCTGTTGGGGCATTTTTTCTCTTTTACTCTATACATATGAGAGTGGTACAGAAGGAGGATGCTCTAAATCAACAATACTAATAGTAAATTCGCTATTAGTAAATTAATTAATAAATTGAGATTGTTATGTCTATTCTTGTGTTTATTGAAATCCCCATTTAGAAACTCACTCTGTGGTTGACAATAAAATATCTAGCTAAGTTTCAATAAATTCCATAAACATTTTGATATTAGAGGAGAATATTCTGTTTTGGAATGCTTAAGACAAACTTATCAGTATTTCAAAAATATACTATAAATTCAAGAAAAGCAATCAATAATTATATGTATTAAGTAGGATGAATGCTACAGATTAAGATTTCCATTTCTTGGTTAAAAAAATCTATTGAATCCAATCGAATCTTACTGAAATCTCATTGAACAATGTTCTAGCCAAATCCTATTCAGTGATTTTTCAATAACATTTGACTGGATTCAGCAGGTTTCTTCAATGGGCAACCAATTAAATTCAACCAAATCCTATTCAAATTAAATAAAGGTCTAGCCAGATCCCATTGAAATGAAATCAGTTTGATTCAATGGATTTTTTTAAATAGGGCTGTAAATTTCAAATATTTATCTAACAGTTTGCAAAATAATAAGTGGAAAATATCACCAATTGTTGTGACTTTCCAAGTTGAAAAATCATAATTATGACCTGTGTTGAACATATAACATATAAAAGTCATTTGTCTATTAAGATAAATCGCCTTGTCTTAAATGGATGAATATTATTGCTTTTAGGAATATCAATAATGAATATAGCATTCAACTTGGCAAGTAGGCTAGAAGACACAATAATGGAAATAGAGTTCTCCTTTGGTACTTTTTATGGGGCTGTACTATTTTCACGTTAAGAATTTTATTTTCATTTTTAATCATTTCTGTTGATGAAGCTTTTACTTTTTATATTTCATTTCACTGTTATTCAAGAAGTTGTAACTTGTATTTGAATATTAGCAGTAACACTTGCTTGATATGGATAAAATATTAATTCTGTTTTAAGTAAATTAGATACTCTTAATTGTCCCTCTTGTAAATTTCTTGAAAGTCAGCATATTATCAAACTACAACATAAATTTAGGAAAAAATTTCTAATTGTACAGTTATTTATTAGTTTTTAAAAAATATCTTTCACATAGATAAACATACATTTATTCCTACTTTTGGTGTTGGTAGAGCATTAGTTCTGCACTGCTTTCTTTTAAAAAGTTATTGCACAGTTGCTATTCACTCATAGTTAAAACTATACCGATCATAAGATAATATTAAAAATTCAAATTTTAACAAATATATAGATCCTCACTTCAAAATATAGAACACAGAATAATACAAATTTCCTTGGTTGCTTTTTTAATTATCAAAGAACTCAATTTTCAGATCATTGTTGCCTCCTTTACAGGTGAGACCATTAGATCTATAATTGATATTTCTTAACAAGATTAGAGAATTATAGTATAGTGTAAGTTAAAATATTCATTATTGAGATGGATTGTTGTTGTTATGTTTAAGTGTGGATAAAACCATTGATATGAGTTTGGTAGATGTAACATTGCTAATTTTTCGGACAATATTCCAAAGGTAAAAGTGATTTTTTTGTGGCCTATAATGTTAAACCTTTGCACATCTTGGGTGATGATTAGATTGATTTTGTCTGAATAAAATCAAACTGTATTGTTTCACTTTGAAGTGTTTTAATGAAGTCTAAGTTTGACTGAGATATGGTAATATATTTTTGGAATTCTCAAAAAAATTTATAATTTTTCTGTTGACATTAATGTGCCTTTCGTATTATTGGTTGTAAATTTAATTATTTAAACCATTATTTAGTAAAATAAATAAAAAGTTTCAGCTTTATGTATATTTTTTTATGCTACCTTTTCTAAACAAAATAACTTATCACTTGTTAATAAAAATAACAAATTCTGCTCTTTCAAATGAGGAATCAGAATATAAGTATAATACATTGTCCTTTGAAAAAAGGGCCATATTATACTTTTGTTGCCATTTTAGTAAATAGCTGATTGATGCTGCTTTGATCAAGGTTACTTACCCCATAGTTTTATATGATAAATGTTATGGCAGGTACATTTTTTATTTATGAAGTGTTATGTACCTAATCCTGATGTGATGAAATGTTTTTTCTCTATTTAGTAATATTTATATTAATAAATTTGTAACAATGTTTTTTCTTTATATACCTTTTTTTTTTCTGTTTAGCCTCCGGAACTACGGTAAGGTATTACTTCAGAGTATGAATGAGGATTATTATGTATGAATGTGAATGAAGTGTAGTCTTGACAATTCCAGGTTTACCACTCCAGCCGACCTCTGTGGCGTGAGTGGTAGCGTCTTGGCCTTTCATCCGGAGGTCCCGGGTTTGAATCCTGGTCAGGCATGCTTCACACACGCTACACATCATTCATCTTCATCCTCTGATGTAATACTTAACTGTGGTTCCGGAGGATAAAAAAAAAGAAACCAAAAATTTACCACTCCTGAGAAGTGTGGTTAATTGAAACCCAACCACCAACCTTTACTAGGACTTGAACCTTAGAACTCTTGACTTTGAAATCAGCTGATTTGCGATGTCGCATTAACCATTAGACCAGCCTGGTGGGCTTTTCTTTATATATCCTTTATACCTGTTTTTTTTATTTTTTTATATCTTTTATACCTGTTATTTCTTTTATATCCTTTAACAAATCAATTTCAGAATTATTAAATTATTATAAGGATTTTCACAGTCATTATTTCAAAATCTGAAGCCAAGTTGAAGTCAATTTCATCTTAGTCTTTTTCTTTGAGCAGCTAAATGTTTACATTCCATCTTATTCAAATCTTTTTGTTAAGAAAAAACTTAGTGTTAGATAGTTTCAGTTGTTAAATTATTTTTAACAAAGTATTCCATGTTTGTGTTTAAATCTTACTTTCATGATTTTTTAAAGATTTACTGCTTCAATTTTTATGCTTTTAATATGTACATTATGTGGTTGGTAATTCTGTTCTTAAATAACAGGATTTTTTATTTAAATTTTGCATCATGCAAGTATTTTATTCCTATAGTACCTAACCTTATTATTACTTATTATTGTTACTGTGAATCTTAGTTATTAACAAGTAACTTTCTTAGAGTTTTAAGTTAAGTCAGGTTTAATTTTTTTAATTTTATTGGCAATAGTTTACTGCTTGGGTTGTATATCAGTTAATTTTGTGATAAATTATTTATTTTTCAGCTTTTTATTTGTTAGTTGAACTTTATTCATTAGGTACATCTGTAGTATTTATTGGTATTTTAATAGTAATTATTGGTTTTTTTATTGGTATGTTTGTTAGCTATTTGGGTATTCAGGTCACCTTTTTTACATAAAAAGATATGTAGTGTATATCTTGGCATTATATATTATTATTAATTGTAGATGTTGCCTTTGTTCTTATCCAGTATTAACATTAGGTCAAACTTATATACATGCTTTATCCCAGAAATAATCGTATAAACAAGAGAATTTAGTTAATCATCCTAAAAATTAATTTATGTTTCCAATAAATTTTGACTTAACTGCTGTGGGCATTTAGGTGAATGTTCACTTCTTAGCAAACCTCCTGACCTTGGCAACTTGAAAAGAAAGATTTCTGATTACAATTAATGCATTAGTGTTGTGTGGTCTTTATGGCACAATAGCAGTGTTTCTGTTTTTAATAAAAGGATTTCATCTGGAAGGCTCTGGATTTGAAATTCCACTTAGGCTAGAAATTTTTGAAAGGCTACAAAGTTAATCTTCCAACATCATCTTTCATTAAAAAAAGGTAACTTGTACTTCTGTATTGTATATAAATACATCTGTATTTACACAGACATACACCATGCAAAAATAGAATCTACCAGAAATCCATTAGAATCCATTACTGAATTAAAATATAATGTTTGAACTACTTATTAGCAGATGTTAATAATGCAGTATTATAATAGTATCAATAACATTGAAAAGCCATAAAATTAATTCATTATAATAAAATAGTAAATTTACACACCTACTTTAATGAAACAATATATATATATATAAAACTCAGATTTCAAAATTTTGTTTGTGACCCTGAAGGAATTACCAAGCTCAGCACCTATCATCTGAGATCATTTTGTCTGTAATCACGATTGATCAACTAAAGGATAATTTTCAAAGGAGTTGTTAACAAAACTGCATTATACTATTTTGTAACTTCTTTCACAAAAAATATCAGAAATTGAGTTATTTTAATTTCTTTTCAAAATTATTTTTATGTTTTTTCATCTCTGTTGTTTAGAGAAGCAGATATTATGTTGTACAATTATTAAATATTTTTGGGTTCAGGTGAAGGGATATAGCACATAAAAGTAATTCACACAATTCAGTTTCATTCAGATCAACAATGAACTTGCTGATTTGAATTTGCTGCAAGTCTTTACTGAGAATGAAATAACGGATTTTCAAAAAGGATACAACCCTAAAATTAAGAAAGTAACATAGGTATATTTTATTTCTCCCTAAATATCATTTGAAACACTGTACTCAAGGTTAGCAGCTTTTAACAGTTGACCTTATGCACTAGTGCTATAACAGTATAAATTCATCTTTATTGTGTTAACTATGCCGTTTTTGAAGGAGGAATTTGTGTTAATTGAGACTTATTGCGTGTATACATTTTATGAATGAGTGAAAAACAAGTTTCAGATAACCGTAAAAGTTTTGAAGGATGTGAAAGAACATTTGACTCACTCACCCAGAAAATCACTCAGAAAGTTATCTTCACAGGCTGGGCTTTCACTATCTACAGCTTTCAGGGTTACTAAAAAATTACTATTGCATGCTCATCACATTGTTGACGTTCAAGTACTGAAAGAAGTATACCATGGGACATTTACAGTTTTGTTGTTGATTTTGTATGACAGTGGCATTGAAATTTTGGATCGTGTTTATTTCAGCGACAAGGCACGGTTTCACTTGGATGGCTACATTAACAATCATAATTAATTCGTTTGAATTGTTACTGGTGAGATAATATCTAGGATTAATTTATTTGCCTATAACTAGGAGTTCACTTTTTATTACTTACACTCCTGTTGCAAGTTTTATATGGTCTTTCTGTGTTTTACCGCCTGAGTTATCAATTTTTTAAAATGTAATGAAAAAATCAGGAAGTGTTCTAAGATATAAACCTAATTTATTAGAGTTGTAGATGTCATCAGATTTGAAGTTCTTAAAATTTTGGTAATGCAGTTCTTGCTCTAATCGTCTGCTGGAGGTTGATCAGTCTCCAGTTTTTCACCGAATGAATTCTTGTGAACAATGCTGTTTCTCTCTTTCCAGTGAGATAACTAACCATCTGTTTGTTGAAATCATGATGCAAATTATTTGCTTTTGCCATTAAGAGTCCACGGTTGTTGGGTGCATTTAACGTTCTTGCCTCAGTGAACCACTTTAATAAAGCTTGTTCAAAATTTTCATTCTTACCATCATGTTTTTTTTTTATGTTCACATTCTCATTTATGACGACTCCAGTCTCCAATTTGCACTTTTAATGAAAGAGAAAGTGAGGTATGAAAAAGTCCCTTTGTCATTGCACCTTCTTGCTGACTACATTTAGGAAGTTTTATCTTATTTCTTTAAACTTCTAATTTTTCACATAAATTTTAATTCTTATGTTTAAGTGACATGGCTTTGAAATTCACTAAAATTTCAGTACAGTACACAAATAATAGATAACAGACAAAGTCACAAATGGTCACAAGGAAACAATAGTAATGCAACACTAAACATTAACAACAATTGAAGTACATGCAAAAAGAAAACTGAAAGATCTAAACAAACATACGAAGCGAACTGTACGTACAGTACTCACATTGTAGAAAGATGAAATGCATTGAAAGATAAATGGCTTGAAGTATACTGCATTGCACATACGCATATTTAGTGTGCCATCCTTTACTAACAGAAATCTGGGAAGGCGCTGTTTATCTTTAGCCAGTTAGCAATAAGACAATGGTATTGTGCGACTCAATTCCTTGGATTAATCAATTTAAACACTAAATACTGGTACTACAGTAAAATGAAGTGTTAAACAACAATGCAGTGCAATAAACATAAATTATCCATTTTGTATTATAACAGATAAATGTAAAGTATTAAGATATTGATTCATTAAATTGATTCTTGATTTATTATTTGAAAAAAATTATACAGATTTCCTGTATTTTGGTTTGGGAGTTAGAAAAATTATTTAATAATCCAGCTGTTCAACTACTCAGTCATTCTAATGAGCAATCTACTGTATTGAAAGAAAACTTTAACAACCTAAAAAAATTTACTGAAGTTAAACTGAAGTAAAATAAGAAAAAAATTAATTCAGTTTATTTAAAAATTTTGTTTTAGACTATAAAGCAGGAGGTCTATAAATTACAAACATTCTTTGAAAAACAAATAATTTTTTATTAACTAAAAAAAAAAAAAAAAATTTAAACAAATAATAATTTTAATAAATTAAAAAACTCTTTTATGATTAGTAACAAATTATGAATTTTAAGTAGTTTTTTGATAATGGGTATCATCTTCAGTATTAAATATTTGATTGTATCCCCTTAATTCTTGAATTTAATTTTTGTATTCTTTTTAATGTTTACTGCAATGAATGAATTTTATCTTAAAATGTTAAGGTGGATTTGACTTTTGAATCTCTCAGTTATCCTTCTTTGGAAAAATCCTTAGTAAACAAATATAAAACATGTCTTGGAGAAAAAAAGTTTAGTTCTTTCAAATAAAATTTTTTAAATGAATTTTTTTAAAACTGAACATTTCACAAGCACAGCTGGTGAAGTATCAGACCGAAAATTCCTGTGAACGTTAAATTCAGTGAAGTGTAATAAATAACATTTAAGAAAAATTATGGTGTCCTAAAGGATATAATTATAAAAAATTACAGATTTTAATAATTTTTACAAATATCTAAACGAACTTAATTTTTAAAATTATTTTATTAGTATACATATAATTGTATTTATGTATATATACAGAGCGCCCCATGAAGAAATGGATGTACTTCATGAATATATTCTACAATCAGAATAAGAAAAAGGTTTTTATAAACATGGGTCCAGAAACACTTTGTTTTCCTGTAATGGCTACTGAAAGATTTTTTGTCCAAACTGATGGCCCAGATTTAAGGTAAGGTAATATTTTTTTTCTATGGACACAAATAATAGGGCAGAATTCGTGATTTTAAATTTAATTTGACTTGAATTTAAAATACTTTTTCTAAAGTTGTGTATCAGTTACTTCTATTTTTTTGTAATAAAATTCAATCGTTGAAAAAAAACTTGTGTATGTCTGATGTAAATATAAATAAGCTTTGTGAAATTACTAAAAAAATTTGTGGTTTGGAGAAAATTAATACTAATGTCAATAATCTATGTCAATGGAATTTAGATGAATTCATTGTTTAATTTATATAAATCTTAAACGGTTGTGATTTTAATCATCTTATCTATTCAAAGACACTTAGTTTAGTGTGAGTGGTTGTTCGAGAAAATATTTCTTTTGATTTGATGGTACAGATAAAATCTTCAGTTATAGATATAAACTTCCCAAATTTCTGATTTTTATTTTGGCCTACCAACAAAAGATTTTCAGTCAGTACTAACAAGTATTGGAAAGTAATATGCAAGGATTTTCTCAGTCTCTATAAACTAACTGGAAAGTGTAGCTTTTAGAACATTCTTTATAATTGAATTAGTTTATAAAAAAAATAATCATGTAATTTACACCAATACCTGCAGTGTTATATTAATTATAAATTTGTAGATGCTATGATTGGTTTAATAATCATTTTTTATGATTTTGCAAGGGCATAGTTTTGTGAAGTTATATTTTTGTAGGATTTTATACTTTCTTTTTGTTGCTTATGGGTGTTTTGCATGTTGCACAGGAAATAGTATATAAATATTGCTAAAAATTTTATAGTGGCCATCCAAAAGGTAAGAAATTTGTACACAGTGCTTGTGTAAGGGTGGGGGGGAATTTCCTGATATAAAGTCATTTATTTCCTGTTTAATTATTTTAGTCTATAATTTCATAACTGTAAATAAGCAACTGTTTTCCTGGGCATCTAAAACTTGTGAAGAAATAGAATATTTTGCCAAAGTGAAATTTGATCTACTTTTAATACAAGAAAACTTAATCTCTTAAAAATGTTTAGGCCGTTTGGGAAGTGTTTGATGATGAGGTTTTGAATAGAAAGCTCTATATCATGTTCATTCAAGGAAACTGATTATATGTTACAAAGATTGTTCCAGACAATCTTCTTTCATGATTAAAGAAATAAAGCAAAAAAAATAGACTACTAAGCACACAGTTAACACACATTATTAATGGATTGCATAGATATTTTTCCTGAAAACATTATTAATGGATTGCATAACTATTTTTCCTAATTTCTAAGTTGTGAAATTGTTGAACTTGTAAGTAAAAACATTGTGCCAAAATGGTTTTTCAAGTACCATAAATACTTTTTCATCTTCTTTGGATTCTAGTTCTCAATTGGAAACAAAGTACTTTAGAAAATACTTACCTTTACTTTACTTTTAAAATAACTTACTTTGAAAACCTCTAAATGCATAATAAAAAGGTTTATATTCTTATATAATATTTTATATTCTTTTAATATAAATTATAATATAAATTATATTCTTTTTCTAATATTTTATATTCTTTTAAGGCAACATTAATCAATGATTAACTAAAAAATGGGTTATACAGAAGTTTTTCAGTATATCAGGTATAGATTTTTTGCCACAATTAATATTAGAATAGGCTTAAATAGAGTATAAACAGAAAAAAGTTTTTAATGTAAAAAATTTATTTTTTAATGTGTATTGTCATTTAAAATTTATATTTATTATTTTTATTTTTATTTATGAGAGTACTACACTGCAATCACCCAGGGGGATAAAACTCAATGTATAGGGCAGGGATGTAAGAATCAACTTAAAAAACATTGTAAAAGAAAAATTATTGGATATAAAACTGGCTCTGGCAATTCTCACCAGTATGGGGGCTATTCAGTAGTTTTCATAAATAATTTCAAAAGGGGTGTACAGTACATCCTAAGCAGTGGATTTGCTTGAATAACGAGGTTTTATCTTTGGAAAGGACTCTTTATAGTTATAAGTTTGTAAATTTTTCTTGGTACGATATGTTCCTTCTCAGATTTTCAGGGAGTTTATTGTCTTTTTAACAAATCACTAAGGTGTATCTGGAGCTGAGAATTACCCTAAAAATATGATGTAATGTAGAATATGTTTCTTTAGTTCTATTAATTTTTATTAAAGTTATAAAATAATTTGTGATTTCTTCTTGAAAAATAATATTCCCTTCACTTGATGACATTATATTTTCACTAGAAAAATGTAACCTTGTATATATTAACCTAGTATACAAAAAGAGCCTCTGAACCAGGTTTGTACCTGGTTCTCAACCTGTTTGAACAGAAGGCAAAGACAGTAATTTTGCCAACAGTCACATTTTATTGCAGAAATAAAATTTATGCAATTGTGGGGTTTTTGCAAACGAAAACATTAAGCACATTTTAAAATAGATTGCAGATAAGGGAATTTTGGATTAAAAGATTCAGTTTTATTCACTATTGCATTCATATTCATTGGGTAGTACTATTCTTTTATATTGCTATTTGTTTGGTTTAAGTACGGCAGTGTACTTATTCTGTTAAATATAAAAAATGAGTTGTGAGGTAGAAAATTTAAATACAGTATAATTACTGACGTTTTAATTTAGTACTTCCTCATTAATAGACTATTATTTATTATTAAAAGTATGTGTTATTGACAATGGCTAAAGTCATCAACACAAAAATGTCAAACTAAGCAAGTAAATTAAGAGGCTAGTAACAAATATATATTAATTTAACTGTAAATATATAATATTTTTATAAAAACTTAGAATTTGTTAAAAAGAAGTATAGTTTTATTTAATCATATTTCAGCATTTAGAATACTTTCAAAATATAAACATACCGCAGAATTTAAGTATCAGTACAGGTAACTTGTACTGTTAAATATGAGCTGTTGCTCATATTTTGTGACTTCTGCTACCCTGTATAAGTAATAGCCTTAATAAATAGGTTAAGAAACAAAGATAGAGCCAAATTACATACAACCAAAGCATTTGAGTTATTTATGTCAACTGCTCAGGGAAGGTTGTAATAATACCTTTTTTGCTGAAAGCAAAGAAATTTCACATTCATATATGCCAGAAAATAAATAAAAGAAACAAAAAACTCCCTGAAACACTGGAAATTAAAATCAGATGATAAACCACAAATCCAGTAATACATTGCAAGTAAAATTACAGAATAACAAAATATGAGAAATGCACAATAAGGAAGATGAAATTGGAAAATTCTCACACCAACATTTTATTATAATAATAAAAGATAAAGATTGTAAATGTTTTGTCAGCTCTATCCTTATGTTACATACACTGAAGGTCAGAAAGGAAGCACAAAAATAAAAATAACAGTTGAATCTGCAAGTGACTGTTGATAAGTAAAATGATGTTATCATATTTAATATGATCATTAGATAATGTATGAAAGAATTCATGACTAGAGCTAATAGTTATTTTTATACGGATTTGAATACTAGATCGTGAATACTGGTGTTCTTTGGTGGTTGGGTTTCAATTAACCACA
>JAAAKQ030512277.1:0-19596 GCA_010016005.3 Zanna intricata
CACTGCAGGCTGTACAACTGGTCTCTCGACAACCTTGACCTCCTGCGGCTTGGAGGCCAAACTCTCGTATTCCTTCGTAAGGGCTTCAAAAGCCTCCTGGAGGAACCTGAGTCGGGGCAACACCCTACCCCGCGTGTTACTGCTGACATTACGTGGATTGCCCACGTAATCCAAAAAGTTCTCGAACTAGGCCCTAACCTCCAGGGCCAATGGAACCGAGCTACCCGGCTTGCCCTGAGCCCGGTAAAACTCGTCAATGGTTGGACTAATTTTTGGCCTCTGTGCAGTCTGGGTGGAAGTCCCTGCACCTTCAAGTAAAACCTCATCCTCCAAAAGTGGGGGGTCCGTAAAGTTCGGACCCCTCCGCCGACTTGTCCGCCTACCCACAGACAATACAACGAAGTGACATTACAACGAAGTGGCCGGATCAACCCAAGCTAACTACGCAACTAACACTCGCTGAGTTCCTTCCACTACACTCAAATGGGCGAACCCACAAATACGACAACTACCGGCAGCAAGCCACGGGCAGCCGGGGACCTTCTGTATTCCCCTGTCGCTCGCTGCACCTTTTCGCCGCTACTGGATCGAGTACTTGTTGATCGAGACCAACACGCAATCACTGATCACGGCCCTCGCTCCGAAGAGCGCAAGCAGGACTAAGGGAAATTAAAAAGCTCCCTTTGCTTGTCACAGGGACTTATAACCAGCAGTCGTTGCCACTCTCTTCGCCAACGATGAGGCAGGTGCTCGGACAAATAAAACGCCAAATACCCTGGTATAAATCCGCGAAAGCGGGATATGATGAGTCACACCAGTTGGCGCAAACGTCACAACAGTCAAAAACTTCAGCAATAATCACAAACTTTGGAAGGCACACTCGACCCCAGTTCAAAATAACACCAAACAGACTTCAGTAACGCAACACTCTGTCCGCCAAGAGAGACCAGAGTGTTTATATAAACTAAAGATGAATAAATTAAAACGTTGGTAAATTATGAAAGCCGAGCCGAACGCGCGGGAAATTTTTATATTATTTACGGTAAACTCTATGTAAGTGTTTAAAAAGGCGGTCGAACAAGAAGGCTAAAACAGAAGACAGATTTACACTTCACGTTTTAAAATTGCTGGAAAAAACAGGGCAAGGAACTAAGATATCAACAAATATACTCGTAAAAAGGTACACTGTCGATAAAAAAAAACGAAGTAGAACTAGCAATGAAATGAAGAAAAGTAATAAATTATCACGACATGACAATTATTAAACGGAATTAATATATTACTGAAATCTCAAGGTGTTGAAAAAAAAATCAAATTCCATTAGACAGATACAATAACAACACTCGTACATCTTTGAGGTACAATTTAGAAAAAAGGTGTTGAGGATATTTTTAATTAAGCCTACATCATTTTCCAATGCAACTACTATAATGTGACGCGTTCGGCAAGTAACGCGGAAAATTATTCTGTGAAATTTTTTACGAAGAAAAAAGATGTGTTTATAATTATTGTGCTCTCTCAGGTCTAAAAGGTTAAATATAATATAATAAGATGATGTAGTAACCTTTCTTTTAGGCAGGATTTGGGTGAGTCTGGCTCTAAGGAAGATCTATATATATCGGTGAGGGTGATTCAAAAAGGACATCACAACTTTAAAAGAATATAAAAATTTATTGAGATAACTTACAGATTCAGTTGAGCTCTCATTTCATAGAAAAAAATCACGTTTACCACCCGACATTCACTTTGGTTCGATATGGATTGCGTTTGTAATGCGAAATACATCTTATCTGAAGTAGATTTCATTCCAGACTGTAGCCAGAAAGTCGGCCGTTACCTATGCAGCTGCGGCGTTAATTTAAAGTCTTAAATCAACAAGATCGGCAGGCAAAAGCTGTACATAAAACCGATTTTTAAAAAACCCACAAGGAAAAATCTAGCCAGGTGGAATCTGGGGAGGGAGGTGACCATGCGACTGGATCTACACGACCAGCGACCTGGAAATCGAGTATCAAGAAAATCTCGGACTTCTAGGCGGTAGTGAGGTAGTGCCCGTCTCGCTGATAGTAATGGCGTCCATATTTGGTAATCATCGTTTAACTGAGGAATTTGAAGATTTTGAAGCGTGTCCAGATAAACTATATCGTTTACGGTTGCCTATTGGAAGAACGGGCCGTGTAGTCTTTGTCTGCTTAGTGCATAAAAAAGATTGACCTTAGGGCTAACATGAATGTACTGTAAAGTTTCATGAGGGTATTCGCTACCCCGTATTCGGCAGTTATGTGATCACCTTACCGCTGAAACGTTGACTCATCACTAAAAATATATCGTTGTTTGCAATTCTATCTACATTTCCACACAAAACTGCAGCCGAGCAACTTTGTCCTTATCTGAGATGCGTTGAACCACGGCTAATTTGTACGGCTTCAAGGGCAATCGTTTACGTAATACGCGGCAATTAGTCGAATGTAGAAGGCCAGTCTCATGTGACGCACGTCTAGGTGATTTCTTCGGACTATGTGTAAACCTTTCTCTGATTTCTTCCACAGCAGCTTCAGAGACGCATGGACGTCCAGGTGAATGTTTAACAGAACCTGTCTCTACAAAGGTTTGTGTCAAGAGTAAATTGTACGGAAAGTAGGAGGCTCCCGACCGTACTCTCTACAGAAATTACATTTCTGTAATTTCTGTAGAAATCGTGGAACAAAACACACACAGAGAACATGATCCGCACAGTAAATGTATCAATTTTTAACACTGATGACAGTGCTGGTGGCTGAATTCGGTACTAATGAATTATTGAGCCAAAGTGTGATATGTTTTGCTATGAAATGAGACCTCAACCAAAACTGGAAGTTATCTAAATAGATCTTATATTCTTTTAAAATTTTAAAGCACTTTTTGAATCACCCGGTACATTTGACTAAGTATATTTTAGAGTAATAGCTTCAAGTAACATATATTTAATCGTTTAAATATTCTGTAACAAGTGTCAGTTGTTTAATAATAGCATTGTCAATCAACACTAAACCTGGAAATATAATTTGCAGGTAAAAAATATATGTACATAGATGAAAAATATATGTTAATAGAATAAATTCCTTAAAGGATAGAGTCTTGCAATTATATATTAGATTTGAATATAAGTACCATATAATTAATTTTTAAATTCAAATACATACGATTTTTATTTTTCGAACAGTTAAAATGTTTTAATCAGAGATTACATATACGTGTTTACAAACTAGGTTGTTAAACCAATTTTGAATTCCTATGAATTTAAACAAACTAAGTATTTTGAAGTTGTGTCTTTCTCCATATAACTTTTACTACTTATTTGTTCATTGCGAGGGATGTCATCTATGAAGAATATAAATTAAATTTGGTCTGCATTTCACTAGAGTTCGAGCTAAAACTTTAAATATAAATTATTAGCTACAGACTTTATACATATACTAACAACTATTTTTAATTATAAAATGGGATTATAATATACCGTCTGAGTCAGATCCGGCTGAACTACTCAGTTATAGAATTCTGTTAAGTACTTTGATAGCCGAGGTCAGTAAATCTGCTTACATGTTCACTCTTTTACAACACGGTATCATCACCCGTAAGATAATAAGACTTTGACTAACAATACACTAAAATTAAATTAAATTATATTTACACAGAAAGAACTAACTAAATAATTACTGAACTAAAATTTAAAAAAAACCAATTAAAATCTTTTTTAAACAGATTAACTTGAAGTTAATTTTGATTGTTAAGCATCATCAGTATCAACAGTAGATAATGAGAGAATAGTAACTGCACAGTTCTGCGCAAGGAGATTGAATTTTCGAATACGCCAAAATATTCCTAACAACAGATACCGCAGATAAAAAAAGCTCAACGTTCCAACGTGCAGCACCTAACGAACCACGCTTCAAACTTGCCCCACTCAAATTTCTCGACAATTTTTTTAAATTGAGTGCAACTCAAGAACGATTACACCAATCTTCATCAAAGTTTTACAAGCATAACTTCAGGTACACTAGTACAGCATATTTAAATTTCAATGAAACTGATCGAGTAGATCGGTAATTTTCGAGCCATAAACTTTTATACATAGGCGTACAAATAAATTTAAAAAATAAACTAACACACACATATTATATATATATGAGGAAACCACAATTTAAGTGAATGATATTTTCGTACCCTTCACGTATAAAAACGTGGAAAAAAAAATTTCACCTCCCCCATTCACACTATGCGACTGAAAGTAATACCGTACTTTTCCTTAAATCTATCTAGAAATTTATAAAAAAAAAACTTTTAATCTAAAAAAAAAAAGTTACTACGAAACTCATAGGTATAGTTGTCCCAATTCAGTTTACCTAAAACTAATGAAACTGTTTGTATTTTTTACTTTTATACAACACTACTGGAAATACTAGTTTTACAGTGAACCTAAGTACTGTAAGCTTATAGAATTAATATCGTTTTTGTATATTAATTTATATTTATACTATTTTCTTAGATTATGATTGTTTAAAAATCGAAACAAATATCTAATAATAGATATAAATAAACATTTTATGCTAACAGTTCTTGAGGCTTCCCCTCACGTTTTCATAAAATTATTTTACAAATAAATACGTGTATATTAACAGACGGGTTACCAATAAATATAAATAAATAAATATACAAATAAATTAATCGGGTTACTAATTACATACGATTCTAAATTTGAATACGATAGTTCAAATAATACGATAATAGTATCAAATTTAATTTAAAGCAAATTATTATTTTTCTAATGTTTTAGGTGTGTATCTAAATTTCTTTAGATTTCTTTAGAATCTAAATTTTAACCTAAATCTAAATTTAATCTAAATTTTTTTTTAAATTCTGACATCCATCTTTCGGTGTACATTGTATAACATTTCCATGAATTTGAAGTCATCTGATACACATTGGTTCATTGGACATCCTAGATTTAGTTAAAAGAACATACAAATGTAAAATATTTAGATTAAATTATGTTAAGATTACATTATTTTAAGATTGCATTATCTTTAGATACATTATTTTAAGATTAAACGTTAACAATATGAAACAGTAAATTAAACTAATCAAGATGCTAATCGGGGAGGAAGACAAAGCTGAAAACCAAGAACAGAGTAGAATAATGAACAAGAACATTCAATTAAAATATCCATAAATTATTTTTTTAATATTTAAGAAAATTACAGTGGAAATATTTCTGTAATTTTTACGAATCAGTTGTTAACACGAACTAAATTACATTAAAATAATTGATATAGGTCAGTAGAACTTTTTTTTGTAAAAATAAAGTAATAAATCTCATAATACTTAAAAAAGATGTAAAAATAATTATTTCAGAATATGAAAGCAAGATCAAAGGTAAAATAAAACAAAACATGCGAGTATATATACAACAATGATTAACAGAATGTATGAAAAATGGGGAAAAAACACTGGGGAATATGAAATGTACATATTAAATATGTAAATCGAAAAAAACACTATTCGCAAACGAATATGCTGTAAAAATGTTACCTTCAGATACCTTAAATGTATTCAACCTGTGTATGCTCTATCAACAATTAATTGAAATCGAAACAAAATATTATTATTACTACGATGAATAGTACTATTATTAGTTACACAAACCATACTACTATATAAAATTGTGTGTTAACCTATAATAGGAGACACGACATTAATCTAATAAAATCCCTTAGTATTATCATCCCCATCACTAGGATGTTGTACAATATTGTACGGTTAATGCCGACTAAAATAAAGGGTACAGTATTTCATAACACCAAACCCTTTCACCTCCGAACTTAACAAAACCTAATAAACATCATGACTAAGTGTAAAACAAGAATGTTGACGTCAGCATAAAATTTATACATTTCATAAAAATTTCATCAAATCAATAACTGAAATGCCAACGTATAAATTCAATAAACCTTTAAAAAAAAAAAAAGAAATATTATTGAACTTTCACATTTTCATCGATCTTAAAATTAAACCTCCTCAAAAATAATAGAATAGAAAATTATTTTCTAACCTGAAGCCCATTCTTTTTTTTCATTATTTATTTAAATTCGGTAAACTTTAACTGTCCTAAGGTATTAAAAATTTTCGTTAAATATATAACTGATGGTATTTTGAACTATTTAAACTGAAAAAACTTTTTAAATCTTACACATTCGCTAGATATAAAAGTTTAAAAAATTAATAGTCATTTAAAAAAAATATATATTGATAATAATAATTTATTTGTTAACAACTACGGATAATGAATTTTGTAGTGTTTGCAAAATATCATTATAAAAAGAAAAAAATGCCACAGTAAAATGTCCAAAACATCTATAAATATGCGGATGTACTATTTCTGGGATAAAAATTGTAAAGTATTTCCAGTCTTAGTTAATTTTCTTTTAAATAATCATAATCAAAAATTTTAAATTAAAACTTAAAAAATTCAAGAAAAGTAGTGAATCAAAAGCAGTAACGTCAGAATAGCCGATTAATTACTGAATTCTTTCGATCCTTGTATCGGAAGAAAAAAGTGAAAATAAAAATATTTAATAAAAACAAAAATCTTTACTTGAATTGAACTTGAAACCAGCAGGCTGATATAGAACTTAGTATTATCACTTCTAAACAAAATATTCCGGAAGTCGTTTATAATCAGTGAACGCTAAACAACATCTTTTTAGCTTTTTTTTTTTGATGAGTTGCGAAGGAATGCATTTACGCACGCCACCATGGAGTGTGTCGAGCTTTGAACCGGGGACGCTAATTGTCCCAAGCTAGCCCACCAGCGAACTAAACGGCCTTGCCAGACGGCTAAGCAGTGTAACCTGCCCCCTACCGACTATACTTCCCTCACCATTTCCCTCCACCCCGAGACCGGAGGACCCACAATTAAGCATTACACAGCCTCGGGAAGGTGCGATTAGCTAACATAAAAGAAAAGTTGGACCGAAACGGCGAAGGAATGGGAAATTATCAATCATGTAGACGATATGAATGATCAAAAAGACTGGAATACGTGAAAATACACCAGCTCATTGAAGAAGAAAACGAGTAACCAGTTTGCTAAATACTTTCGCCTACTTACTGGCATGTAATTTTTTTTCTTCACAATTACAATTATGGGGTTTCCCAGTAAAACCAGCTATTCGATATCAGATCTCCCGCAATGATCATGACACTTTATAGATGAGTATTCCAGATAAGAGCGTAAATACAACAGGGCAATCTAGGTACAAAAGGCCCAAAATCAAATTTTTAAAGAAATAAAAAACTTTTTTAAATATGTTCACACACACCGATTGAGAAATGATGGGAAAGAAAGCAAACGGTTACAACGAAAATTACACAAATGTTTTACAAAATCAACAACAGAGAAAGAATTTTTTTTATACTAATTGAATCGCTTTTTTAAAAGATATAACAATTATTTTATTGGAGTTTAAATAATTGTTATTTAACCTTTTGACCTTTTTATATAAAAGGGAAAAAACAAGTGATTTTTTTTTTTTTAAAGCGGGTTAAAACCACTTATTAAATTATATACATAATAGTAAAAAGACCGAACGAAAAAGCAAATTCAAGTAGAACCGAGTAAAAAAACAAAGGGAAAGAAAAACAAATGAGGATGAAACCGAAGAAGAAAAATAAGCGAACAAGTAAGATAAAACGGTAAGAAAATTTAGGTCAATAGTTTTCCTCTTTTTTTTAATTTTATTTAGAGATTGATTTCAACGAATCAAACAATTCTTTATAATATTAAAGAGCATCGGTTCAACATTCACATTTTCATCGTAAAATAACTGAATTGCCCAACCTTATAAATTTTCAACTGCTGATAGAAAATACGTTTTTTTTTTTTTTTTTTTTAATAAAGCCTTAATTCTAAATTTAAATTTTAGTACTTTAAAAATTATAAAATTAAAAAATACCACTAAAATTTTTACATCCACTCAGAGACGGTCGCGGCATGTTTTAGACATTTCTTACGAATGATTACATGGCGAAATATAAACAAAATTAAACGATTATAAACATCAAAATTTATTTTTTTAAATTGAAAAAGCTAAAACACTGTGCTCAATTATTTGTTTGATGGTCCCCACATCAACTTAGAGAGACCACTACACCATCACCATAAAAGCATTTTTGGTACAAATAACTTTCTAATGATGTTATACGGGTGCAGAGAGAATGTTGTTATACCTTTAAATAAAACATTTCTTAATGTTTAAAGATTATTAAGCATTTTATTAGTTGAAACACGAGCAACCTACATCAAACAATAATCAAAACACTTAGAAAATGGTAGAGTATTTCTAGGAAATTACCCATTTATATTGTACGTATTTTAATAGGAATTGTAGTTCAGCCATCAGATGGGGAAACGTTCTCCAGATTGTCTTATTGGTTTCCCACCTACCGGATCGTAAAAAAATATACTGTCCCCACAAGTCTGTACAATATTCTAGGTAGACCAATGGGTATCAGACTTGGCCAAAGTAATCAAAAATGGAAAATACATCAACACTAAAAAAAAAATGGGATAAAAGCAAAAGATAAAGCAAAGATTAAGCTGCAAAATAAGTTGCTTTATTGCCAGGCATTAAAGAGGCATTAGATTCGAGAACAAGTACTTACATTATCTAAAACGAAAGAAAAGAAAGAAATTCACATATCCCAGGAATCTTGTTAAATGTAAACGTATCAAACTGAACTTTAAAAATTTCTGCTAACTCCCACTGAAGAGGAAAAAATTATAAAGGAATGTTTCTTACAAAATATATACATAAATTAGATGTACAATACCTGATTATGAAGAAATAATTAAGCGGCTGCGTCTGATAGCCGAATTAACAAATTTAAATTGTAAAGTCAGAATATTCTATATTATTTCAACATTTTTTTTCTTTAAAAAAATCACCAAAGAATTACAATTTTCCTTGAAGTTTCAAATGAATACTTCTAAAAGCATTCAAAATATACAATAAAATAAATGAATAGATTTAACTTTCATTTTTGTTTTTGATATTCCTGACGGAAAATTCATGCAAACACGTTAATAAGAAGTATCATACCGGTTAAAAAAATTGTAGTCAAAGTAAAAAAAAAAAAAAAGATCAAGACGAACGACAGAATTTTATTTATAAAAGACAATTTTTAAAATGTTTTTGCGACCCGGACATCCAAAATTTAGCGATCCGCAATCACTTTCAATTATAAGATTTAGATGCTTCTAAATCTTAAGACAATTATCCATATTGTTTTATGGTTATGTAAGTTTCAGTCGAGGTTTCGACTCTGCAAGGTGCAGACGAATTTACCTGAGGACTTACATCGACCGTGTTCGTATTTCTCCTGTTTAAAGCTGACCAGATCTGTAAGACAAAGTTTTGAGAGTAAATTAAATGGTATTTCAAGTCCTTCCTAATTATATTATTAAATATTTTTATTATTTGTATTCAAATACTGAGATTTTTCTGTTGTGTTTTTTGTTATCAGTGCTACAGTAAGTCTAATTTCGTAAAAAGTGTTTCACTTTTTTATTTTTTTTCTGCAGCTAATCTAAGAAAATGTTTGTTTTATTTGTTTATTGTAAAATTCAATAAATTCTAAAACGGAATAATCGAACTCTGGTTTGATCTGACGATGAGGCATTCTGACCTTGGCCTCTGGGACAAAGAAGGATTTAGTCGTACGACTCAAAGCCGCCGAGATATTTTCAGAGAGGCTGAGGGAGAAGAACGGTTCTCAGGAGAGAGTTGTAAAGATGTTTCTCATCAACAAAATAGATCTTTGCAGCTCACTTAAGAGGAATCGAACACGGCAAGGTTACAGGAGTTTCCAGCGGATATTAAACAAAATCAAGTTCTTACGATTTGGTTATTTATCTCCTGAATTGGGAGAGGAAAAACTTGACGGCGATGATTTTACTGTCAAGCCAAAAAAGAGAATATGGCAAAAGTTCTTATACTCGTATATATAATATCGACTTTCATGTCATGTTGATTGCTAATTTTAGGTTTTCTGTAGTTAATTTTCTACCGATCCGATGTTCGCTTCGGCTTATAAATAATTTATTAGTTTTTCGGTTGGACATAGTTAAATTCTTTTTCCATTTCTATAAAATTAAACCTTACTTTTTATCAATTAATTAAGCCGGTAAACTGGCCGACAAATATGGATGTAAATTTTTATAAAAAAGTATATTGTGACGCCCCACGTCGGATTAAACATTTAAATAGCGTTTGAAAAAAATGTTTAAAAAAAAACTTAATTTTGGTACGTAATTAACACTAGACCTTATTTATTAATTACCCTCGTAATACAGAAATTCTTTAAAAACAAATACGTCCAAAATAGGAAATCGTAAAACTACTAGTCATCAAGAAAACGGAGTAAAAAAAACTCTAGTTAAAAACCAAATGAATAACAAAATTTACTTTGTTTTATACAACGGTATAGTTAAGTTGTTGATGGTTAAAACTTAACTGATTTTTGATTGTGTATAGCAAAGTGGTATGAAAACTGCTTCATTACTCTCAAATAAAAAGAATGTTTATTTCTTTTAATTGAAAAATGGTTATTTTCTGGTAAATCACTGAAATATGATAAAGTAGACGGTTTAAAATTACAAAAATCACCAATCTAATCGTCTTTTTTAAATACTGTCTCAGAAATACCAGCGGTAAGAATGTTGGTATATCATTATGTTTTGTTATATAACAGAAGAGAATGAAAATTAATATATCGAATATAAACTATAAATAAAGAGAGGAACGAAGATAAAAAATCAATTTAAAACGAATAACAAAGTTCAATTCAAATAGGGATCGAATATTTCACGACTATAATATAAAAATAGATGGAAATAATATTCTGCTCGTGTAAAAACAATACCTTTCATTGTTTCATTTAAACTAAATGCCGCAATAAAAATTCCAATAAATGGTAAATATAAATACACTTTTTAATATAAACGTAATATTCGGGGTATATTTCCACTAAATTATTACATTAATAGCTTTTATAGTGTACTTACAACAAAATAAACTTTTCAAATTAGAACGACTGTAAAAAAAAAAAACTTTTGAAAAAGTTGTTTGAAAACCGATTTCAAAAAGAAAAAAAACTTTCATTCAAAAGTAAAAAATAATTTCCATTATTCCGTTATAAAACTAATTTTTTGAATTCGATGCTAAATTTTAAATGTATTACGAGTGCATGAGATACAGTTTACGAAGGTCCTTGGAATTAAAGTTTTAGATTAATTCAGAAATTTGGTGCCAACTTGAAAAACGTTCAAACACAGCATTGCAGGCGTAGAGGAAAGACTATTTTTTACCGATGCAATAGTCTTTTCTTATTTGGAATCGGTTCATTTTTTCAAAAAAAGTTTATTTTATTATTTTTAGTTTCGTAACTTTTTCTAAGCGGAAATATGGACAGGATTACAAAAAAGTGAAAACTAGTAAGATATGAAACATTTTCTTTGAAACAATAGAGGCTCCGATCAAAACAAAAGAAAGAATTTGTAGTCAAAATTATGAGTCAAGCACGACTCATAATGCTGACAAAAATTCGGGAATTTTTGAAATGTAAGTCTGAAAGAGAACTTAGACATGACTTGATCCGCAAGCATCTTTTAAATGACAATCCACAACAAAGATCACACGTTTGTTTTTTGGTCTCATACGCATATTTGTAATTAAACGTCTGAAGAACATTCACATCGATTGATTGTTGTAAGAGATACACACGACATACAAATTCGTTTATAAAGACGGCATCAAGTATCGAATAAGCTAAAGCACGTATTCAATTCAGAAGCATTTTTAAAAGCATTAAATACGTACCACTGCCTACATCGAAGTTTTTCGCTCAATATATTTTTTTTAATGGTCTAATACCACTCGATAATGATGTATCCTGTACTGCTTAAAAACTAGTTCATGCAAACAGGTGTACTTGTTGAAAAGTAATGTCCGAGCAAACAAAGAAAAATATACTGCCTAAATGAAAACCTCCTTGTTTAAGTCAATTTAAAGTTTCTAATGTGTGTCAAAACTAAAACAAACATCCTCCAACGATTTAATCACCACTAATTTGGCAAAAACTTAAAAATCTAAGTATCTTACCTGCATTATTAATTACACCGGTCTCATTATTTTCATAAGTTATTACGTTTAATTTTTTTTTTTAATTTATTATTTTCTATAATTTGAATATATGTATAGTCAAAAATAAGAAAAGAGTGCAGAGAAAGTAACATAAACAGAGAGAGGTAACCAAAAGTGAATTTTTGGAAAGCCTTCTGAAATGTCAAAGCATAATTATATTTTACTCAAGTTTTAAAAATAATTTTCTTTAATTTATGGATGGAAATTTGAAAGACATCAAGATAAACAATTGCACTCGCAGAAGATGGGCGTATAGTGTGAGATATCACGATAGAAATTATCGGTCCTCTTTTCTTCGAGGACACCGTTACTGCAGAGCGATATCAGAATATTTTACTTCAATTCATCGCACTCTTCGAAGAGAAAGATCGATATTGCTGGATCCAACATGACGGTGCGACCGGACAACACACTACGCACATTCAACTACCAATTTTGTTAAAGAATTCTTTGATGATCGCGTTATCGGTCGTGGCTTACTGCCACCAAGATCTCCAGATTTCACTACTCCAGATTTTTTCTTTGGGGTTATCTCAAAGCAAAAAGCCTACTGCAACAAACCACGAACACGTGGACACCTGACGGTCGATATCGGACAAGCTGTTTTAAATACCAACCCGCAAACTCTGAAAAGAAACACAGTGAAAAGGGTGGAAGCGTGAATTCATGAAGATGGCGGGCAATTTTACCATTTAATCTAGAATGTAAGGTTTGAAAAGTTTGTAAATAAAATATTTAATTTAACAACTTACAAATACCTTTTTTTATTTAAATATACCTACTGACATAGACGGTTGCTTTTTACATGGAACACGCTGTATAATATTAAACAATGATGAAGTCAAAAAATTTAAAAAAAATCTTCAAGTCGTCTATATATAAGTTGAAAATAATTTTTTTTTTTTTTAATTATCAAAAATTACCTCCACCTCTCAATTTTTAAATTTCTCGACCTTTGATCAAATTATTAAAATTTAATAACGACATTTTCTATAAGCAAAAGTATGAAACCAACACATATATGTTGTCTTTATATATCGGCAACGGTTTAATAAATTTGTGAAATTCACTTCTGATAACTTATATATTGAGATAAGAAGATGTTGAGGTGTTATGTATTTTAAAGGAAATTGGAATTCATGGAAATTTCATTTTTGTTAACCATTAAAAAAGCACCATCCCAAATGCCATTGTTTAAAATAATAAAATTTATTTCGAAAAATATTTCGTATCCCCGCTTCACTCAAGTTTAATATAAATATTTTATAAAATATTTTGAATTTTTAATTCTTTAATCTAATGAATATTTTTTTATTATTTTTTCTATATGGTGGATTGGAATATAACACAAGTAAATAAATTTTTATTTTTTCTTAATGTTTAAATAGTCCAAATTATTGTCTTGTAATGTGTTTTTAGTACTAAGTTTTACGATCCCTTATTAGAAAACCTGTCATCAAATCCAGATTTTTAACATGTTTTTTTTTTTAAATTTCGCTTACAATAATTTTAATTTCGTATTATAAAGTATATCATCCAAATGATTCCGACAACATTATTTAACCACTGAATCGACTGATGATGAATCGTTTCTTGGGGTATAACTAAAATTCTTTCATAGGCAAATTCAACACTCGCAACGCGTCGTATATTAATGACATTATCTTTAAAGATAACCCCTACTCTATAAAGAAATTACGGTACGGGCTTGAATTTTAGAAATCCAAAATATATACTTTTATAAGGACAATAATCATACGGTGTTGTAATCGACACGTGACGAAGTTACATGAATTTTTACAATCGATGTTCGAGGAATTTGAAGATCAACAAATAGGATTTCAACACGTCAGCGTCGCTATAATATATTTTGTTCATGTAGTTGTTACTATAGAGATGTACTTGGAGAATTCTTTCCCCGAGTCTTATTTTACGTCAAGTGATGACAGTCTACATCGGCCCGATCTGGTCATGATTTTTTTTCTTTAGGACTACCTCAAAGATAAAATAATTACATTAAAAGGTTGCGGTTCTAAGATTTTTATTCGTAAAGTTGAATTCGGATGTAAACATATTCCGGAAATGTAACAAGATAAGAGATTTTTTTTATAAATTTTAACAAATTTGATCTGAAACATCATTAAAAATGGATTTAAAATTAATTAATTAATGCAATATTCATACTGTTTAAAATCGACAGCCTTAACCACATAAATAAACCGCAATTCACTTAAAAATAAAGAAGTTAAGTAACACTGTAGGTAAGATAAATAAATGTATAACCGTTAATTTACATTTCGAGTGAATTTTTAGTACGACAGGATCAGTAAGGATATCGGATTAAAACATTCTGTAAATCCAATTTTCATAAGATCAAAAAATGGATAAAGAAATTATTTCTTTTCAGTAATTATAAATATATATATATATATATATTATAAATTAAATTTATAAATATAATTTTAATATTTACGGTCTTTGAATACATAAAAGTCACTATCGATTTAGTACAGAAAAAATAGTCTGATTATTATTATCGAAACTTATCTTTTTTTAGAAAAAAAGATGAACAAAAGCTAAAGAATAGTACTCTACATCTTTCAACGTGACTTTAATCCTAATTGAAATACGTATAAAAGAAATCTCAACTATACCGCATTACTGTACACGTATCTTTTAGACATATGTACTTTTGCACGCATATATTACTATACATATCTTTTGTCACTGTCCTCGTGAAATTTAAACATTTTTATTTAAAGGTCAAAATTCCTGAACAAAATATCTATAATTTAATAATAAATATATTCTGACTTTAATCCTAAGAGAGGACATGAGAAAAGGTTATTTGTTAGGTACTTGATGGAGGAAAGACTGATTTTTTAACACATATTTTTGCACATCTCCTATGGATATCAAACAAAGATTTTTTTTTTTTAAATTTAACTTTTCATTCTTTTTTGTGACGGTAGATTTCAATACTGAACGGGATCAGAGGACGAAGAGAGTAGATCGACTTATAAACCGATCCACAGTTTCCAGAAATGGCCGGACCGAAAGCACGGGGAACTGCTTTCAGTCCGAACTGAGATACGACTAGATGGGATTCCTGGCCGGTCACGGTTGTATTAAAGCTAACGTGTACACGCAGGAACTGAGATACCGCAGATACACACGATATTCGGGTCCGATCGGTTCTTCCACACAGAGAAACACTTTAAAAGAAGTTGGCAAGCTTATACCAAATAACATCACGGGGATTACGCTACAGACTGAACGGGGGTGGGAGGCGGTGTCTATGACGTCGGTCAGATTATCCGTACAAAGAGGGCGGAATTAATTCAGGGGTGAATTTCTCCCGATTTTCCCTTGGAACTGTGTTCTTATTCGTAGCGGGTCCGGCCCCAAGGAGAAGTAAACTATAAAAAAAGAAATTAAAAATGAAAGATTTCAACGATGAAATTATATTAAATCGGTTAAAATAAAACTAAACGAGGAATAAAATATGACCGGCAATTTTTTTACCTTTATTACGAAGCAAGTTATTAAGCTTTCAAACCCATCGGAAAACAGGAAACACGACTAAAATAATCATCAATCCTTTTATAATGAAATGTACTAAAAATTTTAACAAGAATCTTTTTACCATGTTATTTCCTTACTTTATCACACGTTCTATATCCGTTAGTTAAAGCGATCTTAAAGGTACAAAATAAAGTAACCGAAAAAATCCTAATAAGTAAAGAAGATACATTATTTTACGGTGTAAATTCTTAATGAAGATATTAAGTAAATTACTGGAGTATTAGAAAAAATAAATATCACAGTTCTAAAAAAATATTCTTAAATTACATAATTTTATTTTTAACAAAAATTTAAAAGACATTAAAGATACTAACGCTTCCCCGTTTGGCTATTCTTAACTTATGAACAAATTAACTGTATCAATATTTTTTTCGGGGGGGGGGGGGGGAATTATAAAATGGTCGCCAGCGGGTTACTTCTTTTTTTGCGTTTAGCCTTCGGAACCAACGTAAGGTAGTACGTAAAGGATGAATTACAATACTGTTATGTATGAATGTAAATAAAATGTAGTCTTGTACGGTCTCAAGTCGACCGTTCCTGAAGTTGTGGTTAACTGAAACCCGAGCGCCAAAGAACACCGGTATGTACGATCTAGAATTCAAATCCGTATAAAAGTCCCTGGTAAAGGCAGTTGCCTTTACTAGGATTTGAAACTTAGAACTCTCGACTTTGAAACCAACTGATAAGCTTGTTACCAGCAGATCTCTAAATAAATTACACTTTGGTTTCTCTTAAGGACAAAAAATTACAAGGATCGATAAAAGTATAAAATGAAGAAGTCCCAAAACGAATTGAAAAGAGAAGTTGGATTTCTAAAATGAAAAGAGAAACGACAAAGTTAATGATGAATAAATTAATATATCCACAGTTAGTGAATTCAGTTCGAAAACATACGTAGAGTTTTAAGAATAACAAAACAAGACAAAAATTAGAATACATAAAAAATAACTGAGGATGTAAGAGATATGTTTCAATAAAAAACATAAGATTGAAAAAAAAAAACCAGAAAGCACTGAAGAAGCACTACAAACCAGTTAAACGATTGAGGACTCTCAACAAATAATCAATAATCGTGATTTATATTATCAATTAGTTTAGTTTATTTACAACATATCTGAACAATGCAGTCCCATGTTGGCACAAATTTTGCAGTTAAACAACAATAATAATAAACTGAAAGCAATGGAATCTTCTACTCATTAGCTGTTCACTATGAAAAAATATACTTAAGTTATTTAAATTTCGGAAAAAATGAAAAATAATTTTTTAAAAGAGAAATTAACATTTAAAAAAAATACATAAGGCAGAATAAGATTATCTCAATCGATCCCTGGAAAGTAATAAGAATCCCCTACATCACCATCTGTTAAGTTTAGTTCATAACTTTATTTTCTATTAGTTATTCTTTCTTTTTATAATAAAAATGAATCTCTACAACATATCCTTACTTACATATAAATGTACACTAAATCGGTATGTAAATTAATTTAATGTTTAATCGGCTAAATTTAATATGTAAAATTTACAAATAAAATTCAGAAATACTCTTCAACAATACTTAAATTTCATTACTTAAAAACAACGGCTAAAAAATTCAAATAATAAATAGATAATATACGCGGTTTTTCTAATACAACATATAGCCTACTAAACACGCTTCAGTGTATTTATACGTTTAAGCTTACAGATGACAGTCGGCTAAAACAGCCAAATAGCTAATTACAATTCAGAATGGCGATCGTATACTGCCACAAGAATTCATAATGACAATGAATCATACGTTACTGTTAACCGATTCGGTACTTAAATGCAAAATATATATGAGTATTAGTCTAGCATAATACATATAAACCAAATATTTATGTGTATGTACGTGTAACTGGACTCTTTATTCGTGTTCTCACAGACTATCCTTTGTGTACGCCAGATAGGGAGCTCTATGATCTCTCAAAAATTTAACATCCGAAGCACATAACCATATAATAAGTATACAAAACAACTCTGCAAAAATTTGAAAAAAAAAAATTATGAATTTACGTTAAAATAAACCAGAAGTGAAAAAATTATTTAATGAAAAATTTCAGCGTTAATATAATAAATTCGTCTAAATATAACATCGTTTTTAACAATTAAAATAACAAATCTGTGAAACTTCTTCGTGTATAACATAAAAATAAATTATCTTTTTTTTACTAGACGGTATCGCCGAATAAGCTTGAAGCTTGTGCGTGAGATATGGAAATGGAATTTTGTAGAGTGTGAAAAATGCCATTCTTACCGGGATTCGAACCCGGAACCTCAAGATGAAAAGCAGAAACGCCAACGCTCGGTTCTTATCTTAATATTTAATTCTTGATTATCTTCTTTTCATCATTTTATTCTCGAACTAAATCTTTGTCTCGACAACCAATTCATTTCTTAACCTCTAATTTCGAATAAATTTTAACTTTCTTTACATAAAAAATATAACAGATCACCAGATTACACAGGCAAACCACTAGTAATTCATTTTGTATCACGTACTAGGAGAGTATGTAACACATCAAAATAATATTGATAGTTTCTTATTAGCAAAAAGAGTGTGTAATAACTAGCTAGATCGACCCGAAAATGTCTGTATCAAAACTACGTCCTCATATTCATTATTACACGTCTAGGCGCCAATTTATTGACGCGCAACTAAATCATCAATCTTCGTAATATTGTATCTGTTTTCTTCAATTACAGTCTTCAGGTAAACAGTATTGAAAAATGGATGCTTTACGGCAAAGAGTGTCTTTCTAAAATTAATTATATTTCCTTCATGACTCTATTAACAAGCTTTCATGATATTTATCTAACATTAAAATACAATAATGAAAATTTTTTGCAGTTATAAGGGTTCAGATCGTCCACCGTATTAATAAGAAACACGGAAGCGATTTAAAATTTCGTCATTTGAAGAAAGATGTCTACATAAATAAGAGGCTGAAACTTTAATATTTTAACCTCAATTCGATTTATTTAAAATTCGACAACCCTCCTTCAACAAACAAAAAAAATTCTTGCGCAGATCTAGCAAGAAGCCGACTTTTCGTTACTTTATTTTATATAATATTTCTTGTGTAACTTTTTAAGCAAAGAATTAAAAAAAAAAAACATAAATTAAATGAGAAAACTAAGAGGTATAATGTTTTATTTAATATTGAAGTCCATTTCTGTTTAAAAAAAAAAATTAAATTATTATGACCACAAACTTACGTCGTCTGTAGTCGACCTTAAATCGAGCGTAACTCAGGAACGCCGGACCAATCTTCATAAAATTTTCGCATACATGACTTCAGATAAATTACTACAGCCCCCCTACTGACGAAATGATTTACCGTACAGTTAATAGACAGATAAAGTTTAATAATAATTAAACTCTGTTAGTCCGGTGAGAATGATCGAAAGTTTAACTTTTTATGTCAACATTCAACTGATGACAGGGCGGGAATAAATCTATTAATACAAAATGTCGGCGATTATAAAAAATGATGGATAATTTTGGGATGAAATAATTAAAATAAGTTTTAAATAAATGGTCCCAAAATAAGGGTAATTATAATAATGTAATGTATATAATTAAAATCAATTATTTCAGCCGCCTTAAACGGGTTACAAGATTACCTGAACAGAAGAAAATAACACGCACTAACTATAACAACAGATATGTACCCTGAGGTAGATAATCCCCACGTCCGGAACATTCCATCTACGTTCCACGTCCAGGGCGGAAACAGCTGTACTTGTG
>JAAAKQ030512288.1:0-19595 GCA_010016005.3 Zanna intricata
GAAACGACTGGCACTGGATAGGGAATCTTGGAGAGCTGCATCAAACCAGTCAAATGACTGAAGACAAAAAAAAAAATGAAAAATAAAAAAAAACAAAATTTAATGTTAAAAATTTCTGTTACAAGATTTAAAAAAATGAGAAATTACACAATTGTAAAATAAAAATAAATAAGATTTTAGTAGATAATAATTTTTTTATTGACAGAAATACAATAAATTATTTGAAAAACTATTATTTTATAGTTGGCAATAAAATAAAAGCTAATCATCAATGTGCAATATTGCGTTAGTGTTTAAACATTATGTAAGATACATTAAATATATCGGGCTGTGAACAGGTACAGTCGTTGGAGAATGTTTTTTTATGAATTTTTTTGTGAGTTTGACCGCAAATTCGGGAAACAGGTCCACTACCTAGTATTCGTACCAAGTAAGATCGATCTGTCCAACATAACACTGTTTAGCCTCTTGGAGGAGGAACGTGGCTCCCCCAAAGCGGGGAATCGCCACGCTCTAAAGATCCCAAGAGGATCTTAGGGCTAGGTAGCCCTAGCGGGAAGGTAAGGTAATCTGCTGCCACGACTCCCAGGGCTGGCCGATGTTATGCCGAGAGTCGATTCCAGCCGCCCCCCTGGGAAAAAATGGGGGGAGGGTTTTTAGTCTGTGAAAGCCCGACACTACCATCTGTGCGGGCAGACGGTGGCTGGTAGAGCTTTTTTCTCCTCCTACGAAAAAAAACACAACACTGTTGTTGATGAAATTATCGATGCAGTTAGCCGCAGTCCAGGTATCAGTCAGTACACAACGTCTTTCTAAGTTTTGCATTCGGTTCATTTTTGAACATGCACTTTGGTCTAGTGAACTGTTTCTAAATAAAATTCAAATTTTTCTAACTTTTCTTTCTTTTTGTGCACTTATCGTATACCATTTCGTTAAGAATTAAATTCTCTACAAGTTTTGTTTAAAATTTAATAAAAAATAGTTTTGTTTATTACCCATTTAATAAAGTTATTGTACGCCAAACATAAAAAACAAATTTTTTACCTCAATTCATTGGCCTTCACCGCAGATTACTCAAAAAGTACTGCATGCGGTTCTAGAACCTTTTTATTTTTTATTATTTTTCAGGTCAAAGACATAAAATCACTAATTATGGTTCTAATTCAGTGATTCAACCTAATATCACTAATTCTGTTCTTAAAAACGTCCTAAAAATGTCAGTACGAATTCATTTCACCTGGGTAGCTGAAATCCGAGAGAAATCTTTCGCTACCCGTAACTCGCAAACGAAGCATTTTAGGATATATGTTTATATCTCCCATTATTTTCACGAGTAGAATAGGTTATGAAAGTCCCGGGAGAACTTCATTTAACACTGTGTATATATCGTGATATTTTATATTAAAATGAGCTTAGTTCAAATCATTAGTCAGCTGACTGGTTTGTGTTATTCTCCATTCTGTTATGAACTATAGGTTATGAAAGTTCTGGGAGAACTTCCTGATACACTATGGGTATTTGTGCCCTCGAGAAAATTATACAGTTAAAAATGTTGCCCGTTTTGTTTCGGTTTCAGATTTTTTTTTTAATAATATAATATATGAAAAATTATTGGTTCGATAGTAAGTAATTTTGATCAATTATAATTTAATTTAACTTCCCTAGCCGGATTTAGATTTTCAGCTTCGATATAACTTCCATCTATTATATAACATTTCTTATTTTAATAAAATTACTGACACATTTAAAAAACCCTATACCATAAATTTATTAAATTTTATACAATTAACAGATTTTTATGTATGCATTAATCATGTGTTTATGTTTTCAACAATTAATATGATTTCTGATCACATTGATTTCTTACCTTATAATTAAATGCGTATATTTTTATGGTGCTCCGATCAAAGTTTTTATAATGGCTTCCCTTGATTCATCGAGGTAAATGCGGGGGCAGTGCCTTCTGTTATTCATGGAATAGCATGTCTACACATTCCTCATCTGATCTATATAATGTGTTATTGCGTGCCGATCAGAATAAAAAAATTATTAAATTAGTTATTGATTACTTACGGTCGCATAGTTTTATTTAGTAATAACATGTTCTAAATTCTTTATTTAATCTTTTGCCTTCATGCCGCGAAAATTTAAGGGCATAAGAAATGTATTTTTTGTAGTTCTTAGGCAGTGTATCTCGTCTCGGATATTTTGTACAATTTTTTTTTTTGAAATTGAGCTTTAAAACGAAATTGAATTAATAAAGTGAAAATTAAAATAAAACTGAATTATTATTATTAATTAATTGTTGTTGGTTTATCCATTGGTAAATCAAATGTAATCTTACCGTATGAGCAGTATCATTTAATATTTGTGGGACATCAGATGATCGAGGTGAAAATTCTTTCACTGTAACTCCCATGGTTTTTTGTTTGGTTGTATTTTTCAATTTTTTATTACACTTATTACAGTATATTTTATTACATGTAATAATTTTGGAAATATTTCTTTTCTAATGGGTTTTTTTCGTTTTTGTGCCTCCATTGGTAAGTTATTTAGCAGAGATTTCGCCTGTATTAAACGGATTTTTAATGTTTTAAAAAATCAGAAGCAGGATTATATTTTAAAATGTAATATTTAAAAAAATAGCGGTATTTTAAAAATTTAATTTTCTTTAAATTAATTTACTATAATAAAAGATTGGGTCTCTGAGAAAGAAACTCATCAAGGAAGTTACAAAAAAAAAAAACGAAAAACATAGATAAATTTTTTTTAATTAAACATTTATTTTTTTTATTTTTTAAATTAATTTTAATAATGAATTATTATATTTTGTTGTTGGATGCAATTTTTTTTTTAGCTATACGAGTAAATTTATACGTAAAAATAAATGGACCCGTTACTGGTTACTAATATTCAATTACTACTATCTAATCCATCTTTCCACATTTTACTAACAGAGTTCGAGCGTTCTTAGACTTTATCTTCACTTTTTGACCTATTTTCAAGTAATAGCCATTTCGGTCAGGAATTTTACATTCGAGATAATAATTATATGGTTATTTTACTTCAGTTTTGGGAATTTAGTCAGGTTTTTAAACGTAAAAGTTCTTTTTTCAATCCTTTCCGAGTGAAATAGATTTCGCTTAAAAAAACACTTTATATAAGTTAGTTCATAAAACCGGAATCAGGAAAAAACGATAAGAAGTAATTAACGATAGGTGTTTTACAGGATATGTGCGTGTTTCACTCGAGCCTAAGTCGAGTTAGATTAAAAAGTAATAAAAAAGGGTGATTTTTCTCTAAGGGATTTTAAACCATCCTTGGCTTTTACTGTTATTATGAAGCGAGTTATTAACTTTCAATGGCAAGGTGTGTGTGCGTGCGTGCGTGTGCGTGTGTAGAACTTTTATAACAAACAATTGTTTGCCAGAAAAGTACAGACATAGATGAGAGACACATTATAGTTCATGAAATGAAAACTTGGCTCAGATTTTTGAAGGATTTTATGTTTTGAACACTTGTTCAGGTTGTGCAAAAGTGTAACATGGATAACGAAGTCTATATGAAATGTATTTTAATTTATGGTGGTACATTAGTTATTAAAGTTATTATAATTTTCAACTATTTTTAATGGTGACTGAAAATGCTCTAGAAACATATCATTAAAATATAATCAACGTAAATTTTGGTAATAAAATTTATGAATCGATCACAAAGTAAATGTAACATGACAGAGCTAAGGTGTGTATATACTCTTATATATGTTTAAACGCAGCAAATTTATGTAAGCTATAAATTCGTAGGCGAACTGGGTCTTTTCCTTAATCTACACGAATTTATGAAAAAAATACGCTAATGTCACGTCTAATGGGAGGTCACATTCATAAAATAATAGCTGCTTACTTACCGGTCATGAATGACAAGCACCAAAGATGTAGTGAAAGTTGTTTTAAAGGTAGTGTCTTCGTATAATAAATATTTTTACAGATAATAAATTATTAATATAACTGCAATACGTTTACTTATAAATGTCAAACATTTTATTGTGTTTTCTGCATCTTATATTTTTGTTGCACATGATAACATTTTTACACGTGTGTCTTTAATTTATCATTTTCTTTTGTGAATTATGTTAACAATGACATTATTATTATTATTATTGTTATTAAACGGTTGAATTTTAATTACTGTCAGATGTCGTCACTTAATTTTTATGTAAATAGTTAGAAAATTCCTTAATTCTACTATAAACTATTTTATTAGTTAAAAATCAACGCCACTCGCACACCTTATTTAATTAATAGATCTAAACTTTTTTTAGACAATCATATTTTTCACCTCTTACACGCATAGTTTTTTTTTTTTTTTTGGAATGCGGTTTCTGTTTTAGTTATCAACTCGATACCATCGCTAATGGATCTCGTAGTGCTATGTCCGTTCGTTTAAACGATAAATGAATCAAATGGCTGTATCAACATTTTTAGTCACGTATTTTTCTCTTAAAAATTGTTTTACTAGTACTAAACAAGATGGACCGCAGATGAACATTTATCAGAATTATAGTTTGTTGACGGCTACTGCACTGTTGTTTTAAAACTGCTTTATTTTCAATTCGATCGTAAGTCAGTTTTGAAATATCCCTTTTATGGAAAACGACATTATTTTTAAAAATATTCTTTATTTAAAAATATTTTAATTTTTAAGTTACTAGTTTTTATCGAATTAAATTATAACGGAGGGAAAACTGTAATTCATATATTTAATTCCATCCTCTCGACTGTTGGTTTCCCGATTATATAAATCTAAACACTACGTCAAAACGATAAACTATATATATTCTTTAAACATTATTGGTTAACTTTATTTTAAAACAAACTATAATTTCTAAAGATTTTTTTAAAACAAATATTAATTTTTTTGATTGGATTTAGATACAAATGATAGCCTACGCAATCGGGTGTTCGCGATCTCATTTTTCACAAATTCTTTCGTTTCACTTTTCTCATGAACTTTTAATACGATTTTCATAATATTTCTGTATCTATTATATTATATCTTCTTCCAAGAGAAGACGTAATTTTATATCTTCCCAGAGAACTTGTAATATTATCGAAATATTTTAAATACCTAAATAATTCTTTCCTAAAATCTTATTAATCGGCTACATTTTAACGTTACCTATTATTTTTTGTAGACTTTGTATTAAAAGTTAACTTTTTTAAGATTCGAGGTCTATCTAGGTAGTTCTCATTTTCATGTACACGGATGATTGATGTACTTTAAGAATAGACCTTTTTCTTCTTACATTCTATTACTTCTCGAACCAAAATAGTGTTTACATACGCATTTTACAACGGTATAAAATGGTGGGAAATCTTAATCCAACGTCTGGTTTCTCGATAGGGAATGAAATATGTAATCTGATAAGGCTTCAGAATGAAAATTATTATTTTTTTCTTTTAAACTGCGTATTATAAAGATTATCTTTTTCTATAGATTTTGTGACGTAAATGGTACAATTTTCCAGTTAGATAATCTTTTTTTGCTACCCCTTGATCGAGAATGGCGGTTGGCTGGAACCTATACGAAGATAAAACAATGACTCTTCTTAAAAATCTTCCGATAATCCTACTGTTTATCTGTATTTTATTGTAATTGACTGTATTAAGTAGATTCTACTGAATATGTTTTTGCAATTATACGTTTTTGCAGTTAAATAAAAATACACAGCTCTGCCTAGTGGTGAGATGGCACAATATATTTTTCATGTGAAAAATATTATCAAAGTTTATTTCATTACTTTAGTCCAGGTGAAAATAATGTTTACATATATTTTATATCGGAATTAACATCCCCATTAAAAAACAAGCATACTTGACAAGCAGACTTTCCCGCGCTGTATGCATTTAGAACTTAGAAGATTGGAAATAGTTTTTCAGTAATTATGTTTTAGATGTTATTCAAAACTTACCCGATAAAATAGATTAATTTGGATAATTGGAAACTTTTTAATAAAATAAAATTTTATTCGTTTCATTCCATGAAACTTCGGGGCAAATTATACTTGTTTTATAACTCGTTGATTCAAGATTATCTAGCTGTTGGGTTTTCCATTTGTAGATATATGTAGGATTTTCTAATCCTACATAACATCCTATAATAACATGGGGGGTTGAAGGTTACTTAATAACATAATTTGAGAAAAAAATGTTAATTTCAGTATGAGGTGGAAATGAATCTTAAATTTAGTAAAACGTATAACTTTATGAAGTAGATATTGGTATCGAAATTCAGTGTTCCTCAAATCATCAAAACTTCGATAAAATATGTAAAGTAGTTGTCATTCTCTTTAATTTTATTATTAGACTAATTTGTTTTTATATGAATTACGATAATAATACAAATGTGGATAATAACATTAAATATAATAAATCATATAACTATCTGAAGAAGTCTGTATTGACATAAACATCGTTCGATATAAACAGTTAAATTTAATAAAATAAGTTATCTACTTACACTTTTTTTAAAAATTAATTTATGATTTATGAAGTAGTGCGATCGGTGAGGTTTGGACTGCGGTAAAAATTTCGGGAGTAAAAGAAAGTTGTAGTTAAAATTTCATATTAACTAGATCAGTAGTTTTTGCGGTTATCGGTAACGAACGAAAAAGACGTCGTCTCTTTATATAGTAGCGTCATAAATAATATTGTGAAATCTGAATCGACCGCCTTCAAAATACTCAATAATATTTTCTGATTATTAAATTTGTTTTTTTTTATTCTCTTTTATTGCAGTTCATAATTTTCTAGCCCATCTGGTTAGTCTAGTGGTAAACTCGTTCTTGTAAATTACTTGTTAAACAGCTGATTTTCGAATTCGAAGGTTCTGAGGTTCAAATCGTACTAAAAGTTAATTGTTTTTTACGAATTTGAATACTAGACTATACCGGGGTGTACTTTACTGATTGAGGTTTAATTAACCACAAATCTCAGGAATGATCGACCTGAATTTGTACAAGGCTACATTTTTGGGATATACATATCCTCATCTTCTTGGGTCTTGAGTGGGGGGGGGGGGGTTTGCATATTGTTCACTAGTTGAACAGATTGATACGTAAACATTAGGAATAATAAAAAAAAACTTTCTACACTGTTTTTTTTTTTTAAATAAATCTTATCATTTAAAATCGGATAAAGTTATAAATGTTAGCCGAACGGTAGCTATTTAGTATCACGGTTTCATAAATTGAATTTACTCATATTACCGAAAAGAATTAATAAACCTTATTGTAACTAATATTTATTATGACTAATTTTTTTTTTTGTTATGAAAGAATGGAGGACATCAACAGCTTGACATTGAAATGTCATGGTCAAATTAATGTCATGGTCATCATTAGCCTGGTGGAAATGGCTAGCATTTGAAAAGAGCTGAAACCTGATCGGGATTCGAATCCGGAATCTCTCCACAAAATGCCGAGATCACTTTAATGCCAAAATTACGTTTATGTATATTTTAATCGAAATAGCTTCAACATTTGAGGCAATTTTTTTTCATTATGATTTATTCTGTAAAACTGCCACTAATATGGTTATTAATTAAATTCGTGGAATTTTATCTATTATGGTATTTGTTTAACAGAAAAGAACCCCTTCTTTTTTTTTAGAAGTAAGGATATAACGTATAGTCCAAAAAGTGAATTGTATATAAATGATCAAACATCCAAAAATAAAAATAATCTATAATTAAAAAAAAAATATGTTTTTTACAGTTAAAAAAAATTCAAATTGTATTTTAAGATGATTTATTTTTTTCGTGATTATTTGAATGTTGGAAGAAAATTATTCCCACAAGCAGAACTTGATCTACAGGAAGGTTATATAATTTTTAAATTTAAATTAATTTATGTTTTTTACTCCCATTTTAAAAAAAAATAAGATTTTATTAATTATTGTACATAAATGGGTCGAGTTGAAAATTCTTATCAAATAATTATTTTACATTTATCGTTGCGTATTTTTATAGAAATCAGTAATAAATATTTTTGGGTTACGATTAAGAATAAATTCTGTTAATAGACATTTTATTGAATGTTAAGTTAGTATGTGTTGTTGCTAATAGGTAGCGTCTGCGGACTATGTTGCGGATAACATTTACTTGTGTGTAGTTTATAGTATTACGTTATTTTATTTTATTAAATATTACTGTTGTTAGTTTCTTGTCTGTATTAGCTACGTATTTTTGAACAATAGATGGCGTTAGCAGCCAAATAAACAACAACTGTAGCACAATTATTTTATCACAATGACATTCCTTCGTGACAGTACTGAAAACTTCTAAAATGTTTATTTAGAAGTTAAAATAACTAATTAATTAATAAGATACCGTAATAAATTATGTCTGTAAATGCCCCACAATCACATTACCGTGAAAATTTATACCAATATTACTTTTGTTACGTTTTGTTACCGGTACCTGTTTATTATAGTGTAGAAATGTCCTTGACTTTTTACAAGTTATGAAGCTGGAATAACTCTTTTTATAGTAAACAAATCATTATTATTATGTACATATTTTTTTTTAATTACAGCATGATATATTTTTATGTTTTCATAGTTAAAAGTTAACTAAAAGAAGCCGAAATAAAATAAATATTACTTATTTTGGTTCCAAAACCAAATGTTGCAAATAAATTGACATGTATAGTTAATACAAAAAAAAAAAAAATTACAGGTGCCGGGTTTATTTGGGAATTTGAAAGCGAGGAGTGATTACCCACCTGATTTATTTTCTGTGATGGTTATGTATTGTTGCATATTAGTGTATCGTATCATACAGAAATATAGGTGATATATCAAACTTGAAAAATGATACCTTCCAAGGGATCTTCCTATTTAATAATTGTCATTGGTCTCGGAGATAGCAATTCTGATTAATACCTTCTTTACATCGTACTGATATTCTAAATTCGTCACAGTCATAAGAAAGACTGAAAAACATAGTATGAAGAAAAAACGTATTGAATCCCCTTTTTATTGAGAGATTTGGCAACATGTAAATTTCTTATTCTCAGTAGGGGAAATTAATTATTTAATTATAAAAATTAATGTATTTTTTATAATATGAATCATTCAAAATTATTATATATATCGCTGTAATTTACGGTAATTCTGTACCGGATGAAAGTCCTTCAGTACTGTCTCTGCGATAAAATAACACTCTCTTTCAAATGTCCTGTAATCGACTGTAAGGTAATAAATTCATGATTTGTCATTGATCCTGGTACCATATAAAACGTGCATCTGAAATATACAAATCAGCCTAGCCGCCAGGGTTAAAGAGCTCAGGCCAATGCAGTATTTTTATTTTATAAGGTCATCAATATAGTATTATTTCGTAATATGTCATTTACATATATATTCATTTTCCATTTTGATATCTTATCTTATCTCATAAAATTTATGTGTATAAATATTGCAATTATAAATATTGCTTAGAAGTTGCCATTTAAATGTTTGTAATTTATTATTTCATACGTAATTTATTTTTCATAATAATAATTACGATAATTTTAGTTCATAAAGATAAAGATGAGGTCATTGGTTCATCCATAATAAAACACTTTTAGATTGCGATTTAATAGTGTTTTTTTACGATATTATTTTCTCATTTTTTAGAAAGATTAGCACTGTTATCAAATTAGGCAAAAAAAAATTGAAAATAATTTAAAACGACGTTCTTGTTCTTTCATGTTTTTTCGTTGTTGGTGGGGAGAATTTAGATTTTATAATTATATTTATAAGTTAAGTGATACATTTCTGGTAGACCTATCCAGGTGAGATTTTTTTTATATTACCATTGCTCTAGAACAAAAATGATAGTATCATGAGATCGAAAGGTATGCGTGATACATAAGTGTTTTTTTTTACCGCAATGTGTTTTATATGCTGAAATATTACGAGACCCAATTTTACCTACTAGTAAGTAAGGGCTGTTTCAGATTTATAATTGAGATTGTGGTGGCAATGATTTTTTTTTTAATTTTTCAAGCGTCATTTGTTTACGTTTACAGATGGTAAAAATTTATTATTGAAATATGGAATCGCTTACAGCTTCGCTATATTTATAGTGTGTATAATTGACCAAACAAAAGCGACAGTTCATCGTTTAATTAAAAAATTCGCAAAAGAAATACAAGGAATCAAGAATTGCTGCTGTAAACGCAAGTGTTCGTGAAATTCGGAATTTATCGATTTCACAGTAAAAGAGTTGAGGTTTTCTTCAACAACATGGCGAATTTTGCGTAAAGATATTGGTCCATACCCATGTAAGGTAACTAACTCGATAATTAAAGCCACCGGACCATTCTTTGCGTAGACGGTTTGGTGATTGGACTGTAGATTAGCTCAAAGTGGAACCAAATTTTCATCCAAAAAACTTTTTTGTAGATGAGGCTTTTTTTTGGCCTTGATGGCTTTGTAAACTATCAAAATTGCTATATTTGGGATGATTCCAATCTACAGATGATTCAATAATGACTATTACATTGGAAAAAACCACTGTTTGGTGTGGATTATGGGCTGATAGCATCTTTGGATCATTCGTAAATTGAGCAAGGAAAAACTGTTATAGAAAATGGTGAACGCTATCAAGCTAACATTAGTGATTTTTTTGTTTGCAAATTTTGAAAAATTAGATCTGAAAGAGATGAGGTTTCAACAGGATGGTGCCGCATGCCTCATACAGCTGCTGAAACAACTCAGTTATTGCGTCAAAAGTTTGGTGATTCGATTTCAGAAAATGGTAATGTCAATTGGCTAACAAGATCGTATGATTTAACTTCCTTGACGTTCTTCTCTGGAGTTATGATAAGTCACAAATCTATAGCAACAAACAACTGACGACTGGAAAGCAAAATATTTGAACTCGTTATTAGTGGAATTTAAGCTGATTTGTGCGAAATAGTCATCCAAATGATTTTGTTGAGCGACCTGGCTATGTCAAGCAAAGCCGTGGTGGCCATGTGAATGATAGTTTTTTTCGAACGTAATAAACGTTATAAATTTCAAAATAAATTTTTTTTGGTTGATATACACATACTTTTTGTTTTATTGCAATTTTATTTTTTTCTTTCAAAATGAAAGACGCTTTACTTCAGCCATTAGTCTTCTTGTGCAGCCATCGGTCAGGAAATATAGTTTCCAGAAAAGTTCACATACTCCTCTCTCAAAAAACAAAACAGAAGATCCCCAGAATTCACTTTACGAGGTTCCACGCATAGAACACAAACTGGAAAGATGCAAGGACTAGGAAAACGGCGACGCATTAAAAAGGTTATATTCTCCACCAGGAGGATAATTTCAAGGTTACTTCTAAGCATCTACTTCCCATTCCACATGTTACTCGAGAATATTTAACCCACGTCCGGAGCTGCACATCTCTGATCTGGTACTAACCATGTTAAATATATATAGAAAAAGTTTTTTTCTTACAACAATTAAAGAATTATTCGAGAAATGATTTATGATATATAAAGGAATACGTTGCCATCTCATTCCTAGAACTGTGATAGTAACCGACGGGTATTTGGGCATTTGACTCTACTGCAAACCGTTCAGCTAAACTTCCATCTAAAGTTTCAATCTTTAATATAATTAATATATTTTTCAACAAACGAAAAATGTTTGAAATCTTTTAAACGTATGTTTGGAATGTAATATATTTTTGAGAACCTGTTTATTTTTATAAATGTTAAACATTTAATTTTTTGTTTTTGTGTTTTTTTTTTCGTTTAAAAAATGTAAATTTTTATAATCGTCTGTATTTAATTTTTTCTTCCTTTTGGGTGATTTTATATAAGTGTTTATTGTTGCATTTGTTTGCTATATGCTCTACTCAAGAAATTTGTTTATACTCATATTTATATGAGTACTCATATTTATATGTACTCGTATATCTGGTACAGGTTTTCTAAAAAAAAGTTTGCATAAACATTTTATTTTGTATATAAAGCACTAACACCGTAACACCACGGTTTTGTAAGCGTGTTTACGCGAATTTTAAAAAATAATTTCGAAAAATAACGCAACCATTCTCAAGAAAATTGAACGTTCCTTATCTGACTTGTTTATGAAATGCGGTGTGAATTAGAGTCCTTTGCCGTTTTCACCGGGCGAAATGTGCACTTTTATATCGTCGTTTGCTAAGCTCACTCTGAAATACATTCATTTTTTACAAATTATAACTCCACTCGGTTCACCACAAAGACTGGATATATAATGAACATCATTACTATTAGAGGAAGCTACTTTTATCGGCGAATCTTGTATCTCAAGTATTTTAAACGCACCACGGCCATGATTAAGACTGGGATAGATATTATAAAGGAATAAATTTATTTTTCCTATTGTGATTGCTTCATTTCAGTAGAGGAAAATATTTTCTTATAATTTTTCTAATTTACCTATAAAATGTGTAGTTCATGGTTTTTCCCTATATAACTTATCTGGCTATTCGTCTGTAAAAAGGAAAAAAAAACAAATTTGGTGTAAGTCTTGCTAAATTTCTTTATAACAGTTAACGTATTAAAACACACTATAGTTCGATGTACGGTAAAAAGCGTTAAATGTTTACTCATGTTTTAATTTTCATTTTAATTTAAAGATCTTATGTTTTTTATGTATTATTTTTTAATATCAGTTAGTGTTGAAATGTGGATGTGGTTTTTTTTTTCGGAACCACCGTTAAGGTATATCTTCAGAGGATGAGACGAATGAATTGTAGCGCGTGTGAAAAATGCCATGCCTGACCGGGATTCGAACCCGGAACCTCCGGATGAAAATGGTTTATTGGTCTTGGTTTTGGTTATGGTACATGAAAAGTGGTTTTTTTGGTTATGTATATATACATATATGTTTTTTTTCTAGTAATGTAAAAAAAGTATCCAGGTTAATCTTAGTGTAGGCTTACTTTTTATTTTGATTTCATATCTACATAAGATAGCTCGCAAACAAACATAAATGTTGTTGTAAATTGTATTAATATGTTCATTATATTTTGTTTGAAGCAATTTTAAAATTCTGCACATAGAACGATATTTGAGCAGTTTCTTTTTTTCTTTTTTTTTCTTTTTTTTTTATTACTGAGGGCGTTTTGTTAAGTGAATGATTGTTTTGCTTCAGATCTAAATGGTCCATTTTATTTATTTATTTTTCTAATTTAAAAACTTTTTTTTATAGTGTCAGTATCTGGAGAACCTTTGTTTAGAAAAAACCAGTCAAACAATTTTTTTTAAACTGACCATGTATAACCTTCGCTTCCTTATTGTAACTTTTCGATTTTTTTTTTAGCTAAATAAACGCTAAATCGGTAATTTTAAATTATTTCTCCGATATCATCGATTTACTTTTTCGTTGTACACGATAACATGATTTAGTGAGGAAATAATGTTTTATTTTTCGTAGTCAAGGCTTCTAATAACTTAGTCGTTTTGCTAGTATTTTTTTTATCGTTGAAAAGAATACCTTGAAAGGTTTATTTTAAGTAATGATAATTAGAATCGCTTTGAAACTTTAAATAAGGCTTAATTGTTTTGAAAACAATTTAAAAAGAGTTGTTATTTTAAAAAAGAGTTGAAAAAACATTATTTTTAATGGTTTTTATATATATATATATATATATATATATGTATAATCTCCATGTTAAATAACTATTAATGAATCCGTAAGAAGAAAAATAATATTGATGTAATCGTAGGAAAACAATTATTGTTTATGTAAAGAACATATATGGCACTCGTTTACGATACGTTTAAATACACTTCATGAGTATAATTTCTTATAATTATTTTTTCTCATATTTACTTCAAAAAATATTGTAAGTTTCTATTTTTCCTGTTGGTAATATTCCATTACATCTTAAGAAAAATCGTATTTGTTGAATATTTTTATTTCCTCGTTTTATGTTATTATAAAAGAATATTCAAATAATTTGTTTCAAAAACTCACTTCCGTAAAGTACAGAATTATGAACTGTTAACATATTAATATCTCTCTTTTTCTATTTAGCCTCCAGAACCACCGTAAGGTATTATTTCAGAGGATGATTGAGGATGAGTTGTATGAATGTAATGAAGTGTACTTTTGCACCATCTCAGCTCGACCGTTCCTGAGACGTGTGGTTTATTGAAACCCGACTGCAGAAGAACACCAGTATCCACAATTTAGTCTTCAAATCGGTATAAAAGTAAACTACCGTTACTAGGTTTTGAACCTTAGAACTCTCGACTTCGAAATCAACTGATTTGCGATGACGAGTTCACCGCTAGACCGCCCCGGTGGGTTAACATATTAATATCTGAAGAGATAAGTATTTTCTTCTGATGAAAATAATATTGTCTATTCGACGCCGAAAGCAAACGACTGAAGGCGACTTAATAGGTGACATAAATCTTTTCAAAAAATTTTATACTTATCCTTAAAAGTAACAACAATACTATGCCAGGCTGTTGGAGAAAGTGTGTTGAAGTAATTTCCCGTCCCTTTTTTCACTAAGCTGAATACACCGATGCATCTCAGCGAGTCAAACGTATCACAGTGTGGATGGTATCCCATCCTAAAGGTAACGCTTGTACTTTTTTCGATAGGAACTAGCAGTGTAGTGAACAAATTAAAAGGTTTTTCAGTATTTTACTTCTGTATCCTTTCGATTATGAATTAATGCGTTTTACTCGCTAGGAGAAGAAAATACTTAATAATACGAATCTCTTTTTTATCCAATATTATACGGGGTCGGCGTTTCTAACTTATTCATTTTCATCATTCTCTATCTTGAATTTTTTCAAGTATTCTACCTCCTATCTCAGGTTTTTTACCGGTGAATTCATCCTTCCCTTTTTACTTGACTCTTCCGTCTTTCTTTACACCGTTATTTTTACCTTCCAGACCTTGTTTCAAATGATCAGACCTTCGTAGTCTATAATCGTGTAAGTTTTCCCCCATAGGATCTACTTTCGACGTTTCTTATCTCGTCGCTTCTTATTAATCCATTCATCCATTTCAGTACACTTACCTTCAACACCTCGACTTTCTTTACCTTGGGCTTTGTGATTGTCGATATCTCCGAGCAATAATTTTATTCATTTTTTCATTAATCTTACTTTTTGTTAATCTTTTTTCAAGCAATCCTGCTCGTCTTTACCTATCATTCAATCCATTCCTTCTCTAAGTTTGATCCCAGGTGCTTAATTTGATTTACTACCAGATATTGTTTCCTTCTCTTTTCAATAGCCGTCTTTACTCTGCTAATTTTTATCATCCCCTCTCTTTTATCACTTTCGTTTATTCCTTCAATATGTTGTTATATTTTTTACCTTATGTTTAGCCGACATTTCACCCGACACAATATCGTTTCACCAATGCATCCGTTATCCGATTGAATTGATACATGCTAAAGTTGATCCCTGATATATCCTAACTTTCTCGATACATACTACTCACACTATCTTTTACCTGAATTATCACTCCGTTTTACATTTACTTTGCAATTTTAACATTTTAAAACATTGATTTCTAACATTTTGCCGGATCGGTTGATGTTCGTTTCGCTAGTGGAACCTATCGTGTTACATTTTTCAAAAGATATTAAGATACTATATTTAGCTTGTTTAGCGCACCAGAATTGGGTACTAAAAAGTAAAATAATTTATGTTTTTCATTATTTATTTTAGGCGAATGAATTTTTAAAAATAATATGCGAATATCAAAACATTCATAAAATTATTTGAAACAAAATCTTTTAGAATAAATACACCGCGCGTAAATTCTAAATGCTGAATGAAATTGTTAAGGTGAGTAGATTTTAATAAGAATGTAGGTAGTTATAAAAGAATTTATCGTATCGTATTATATTGTTCGATAATAAATAAACTGTATTTCCTAAATCCATTTATCTTTAATATTCATTAATTGTGCTGATGTATTTATTATTCTTGTAAAATTAAAAAAATTAAGAAAAAAGTACAAGCAGAAATAACAAAATTTAATGTATTATATTATTCAGAAATAAATACTGTAAATTTGACGCCTAATGCATTGTTACTATATATTACAAACAGATTATATCCTTATATAAATAATAAAAGCAATTATAAGAATTAAAAAACACGACTGCCAAAAAATAAATAAATTGAACTTAAAAAAAAGACAATAAATCGAAATAAAAAAAGAAAATAAGGTGTGGAAATAAAGGACTAAACATCGTTATGCAGTATTTAATTAAATAAAATCAACTTTTGGTTACCGATCAAGTTTCAGACAGTTGTAATTTGCTTAAATATATTTTTAATGTTATAGAAATAGCAGGCATTTAAGGTTGTCTAATGATTAAGTTCTCACCAGGTCTTAGATCGATAAGAAAATTTTGTCCTTCAGCGAAAATATTTAAATAGAGTCGGAAGAGGAGCTCTAAATAGTAATTGTCCTATATTAAAGGGCTTTGAATGTAATTATTCTACATTAAGAGCCCCTAACTGCATTTAAATATTTTCGTTGAAGGATAAATTTTCTTATCGATGCAAGACCTGGTGAGAAAATAATCATTAGACGACGTTAAATACCTGTTATTTCTACAACATTGAAAGTTAATTTAAACACATTCAAACTGTCTAAAAGCTGAATAGTCACCCAGTATTTTATTTAATTAAATACTGCATAATGATGTTTAGTCCTCTATTTCCATACCTTGTTTTATTTTATTTTTTGGTTTGATCTATTGTCATTTTTTTATAATTCAATTAAAATTTTTTTTTTGCAGTTATGTTTTTTAATTTTTATAATTTTTTTTATTATATTATTCTTTTTAGTCATCATGGAGAAAAATTCACAGTTGGAAAACTTATGGATATAACGTATTTAACGTAATGAGCCAAATGAGGGAACTGTAAACATTTCAGTTTATTTATTTAATTGGCATACACCAATCTGAAGTTACAGATCTCTCAAACGATTGAATTCCTCGCTAGACTTTTTATCGTTCGGTTCATACGTCAGTTTTCTAGAATCCAAACAATTAATTGCTAAAGTTTACGATTGTCTCACGCGACTCAGAGTTACGTAGGCCTGGTCCTTGGTAAAGATGTGAGTGCTGAGATTTACGATGGCTTTAACTAGGGTAGTCCGTTGTAGTTTATTTACCGTAATAGACCAGCACAATATTAGTAACAACATACGCCATTCCGTTTTGCCCAGTCCCCCCTAAAACACCAAATTCGACAATAGTGGGCTCGATACTCAATGTGATGTCGACAACATTACTTCTAATCGTACTGTCATATCAAACTCTACGAAGACGGTTTGTGGGAGCTCGCCGGGCTTAAGCTGGTCTCGGCGTAGCACAGGCCACTCGATTTTTCGAGTATATCAGTTAATTTTTGTTCCGGTTTGGTTCCATCGCGATTTTGTATTATACTAGCAAATACCCCGTTTGAATTTGTAAAATCGGGCGATTGTTTGCAGAGTTATTGTAAGAGCACCCGATTGCATCTCTCTAAACAGCGCCTCAGGAACATCTCATTTGTTACCAGTTGATGATGATCGGTCTTGTCTTGCACGAGGTGCTCACATCACCTCACCGCTCTAGCCTCACACGCAACACCCCACAAGAAGCCCATTATTATCATTATTAAACAAACATTTTTTAAATTTATTTAATATAATTTAATGAAAAATTTAATTACGTTATTTTTTAGATATTTTTCATTCGATTGAATCATTCAGTTGAAACCTAGGTAACACAGTAATAAAAGCTCACAGTTCATTAATTAAATTTTTTGAAGTTCGGATGATAGAGTTTTGGCGAAATTAAGTCGATTCAAATTATTTTTATGTATAAAGACGATATAAATACACTTCATGACGATCGATCGTCATATGAATCTCTAATATATGTGCATCGGTCGTCGAAATTCGAGTTCATAATAATTGTGGTTTTACATTATAATGTGATGAGCTAGATAAAATACTACGAGTTAGCGATAATTTAGTAAAACTTTGTAAATCATAAGATAACGATTCAATAAAAAAGATAAAATAATTCGTAGGTTAGTAAAAATTAATTACATATTCGTGAAATGCTGTGTTAGTTGTTTTTTTTTATGCAAAATAAAGATTATATTATTAAAATGCGAGGTAAACTAATCACGTATCGCTTTCATTGTTGACGTTCATCTACTGTAAATCACTGTAAGCAGTTTTAAGTACTGTATAAGCAGGTTTACATTATTTATCGTAAATTATATTTTGCATATATGATTCTATTAATTTTATTTTGTAATCTCGACTTAAATCAATGAAAAAACCAGAGAAAAAATATTTAAAAAATAATACGATACCAGAATCGAAAAACTATTAACAGCTTTCACATGGACTAGATTATCTTAATGTCGCAAACGAAATAATGATATAATATCGAGAACTGTTTTCATACCATAAAGATCGTCATATGTTATTGACATTATTTTTTTATAGTATTTAGTTATCTGTAGTCATTACTTTAAAATTTATATTGCTTAATAAATAATTATTAACTCCTTGATCGTGATAAATACGGTCATTTAACAATCTGTATTATACCTATCTTTTAAAAGGATAATGGATTTATAAAAGGATTTTGATAAATTTAGCCTACAAATTTTACAATAAAGTGGTAGTTTTCTGAGTTACAAATTTTTTTTCTTTTTGGATTTGGCTTAGTTTGTTTTGCTTTTAATTAGGATGCTTATTATATTTTGCTTAAATATTTAATCGAAAGGAGTTCAACTGTTCAAGGAATTGCTAAATTTATGTAGGTTATTTGATTGTTTAACGATAAAAAAAAGAAAGATTTTATTCAGATTTATTTTTAGAAGTAGATAATAATCTGGTGACAAATTTTCTTGCTTTATCTTCGTTAAACATTGTTTCAGTTTCCTTATTTAAAGATATTAAATTACATTTTACTTTCTTAGAAATGCAAAATAAAAAAGATCGAAATAAAAAAGAGATACGCAATTTGCACATGTATTTTGTATCGGTTGGCGATTCAGCTGGAATATTAAACAGACAGGTTACTACTTACTGTTAAGGCCGGTTGTTTGTTTCAGCCCCGTAAAATTTTCTCGTATGACCCAGTTGAGAGATGAATTTATCAGTTTTTTCCTGGTTTGGTGTATGCATTTAATATGTTTAACGTTGTTTTAGTGAATCTAGTCAGGCTACATAATTAATAAATAACAAACTCATTAAGTGAAAGCTACATGTCTCCCTTCGAATTAAGTAATAAAGTCGAGAGGAGTGTTGTATTTTATTCCTCAGTTACTTTTCTGTTAATCTCTGCAATTTCATATCGATGCTGTAATTTTTTATTACTTTTTAACATTACTCTAATTTATGTAAAATGCGAGCTAATTGCACCTAATAACTGATAATTTGGTCAGGAATGATTGTAGATAATCCTAGTAAAGATAACAATTTTTATACTGATCTGAATACTAGATCGTGGATACCGGTGTTCTTTGGTGGTTGGGTTTCAATTAACCACACTTCTCAGGAGTGGTC
>JAAAKQ030512299.1:0-19594 GCA_010016005.3 Zanna intricata
CCACCCCCAAACATTCCTTCCCCTCCCCCCCGAAAAAAAAAACCCAACGGTGGGTCAGGGGGAAAAAAAAAAAAAAAAAAAAAAAAAAAAAAAAAACTCATTAAAAGAAGTATCCATTTCCTCTTTTAAATAAAGTAAATCTTTATCATTTGTCAGTTTGGTGCTGTTCGTATGATTCAATCATTTTCCAAATGTAATAACTTATATTACTCTTTAACCATAGCCCTAAAAAAAAAAAAAAGAATACATCACCGGTGTCCTCTGAGTTGGCCAGCCACTTTTAAAAAATGTTAAAACTGTTTTCCTAAAGAAACTATTTTCTACTTAATTTAATAAACTCCAAATAATTATCGAATTTTTTCCTATAACATAGTTATTTTAGCTAGGTTTTAACAAGGTTTAGAGAAATCTTTTAAAAGAATTGTTTTAGCTGGTATACTTCAAAAATCGATTTTAGGTTTCCTTTTTTACAATGTAATCAGTTTCGATATTCCGTTTTCAAGAACACTTACCTTTATTAATAGTTATTCTATTCATTGAGCACACTTTTTTATTAATTCCTACTTAAAACAGCATATGATTTATTTGAAATAGTAATAAAAAAAAACAATTCTGTGTTTAGTTTTTATCCAAGAGAACATTTTCTTTCTTCAAAAGTAACATTTAAAGACAATTCAACCAGATTAACTCTTTTGTTCCTTATACTACGTAACAATTCCATTCTATGTGTGCAAAAAAACTATATCTTATTAAAAAAATTTCTAAAAAAATATTATTTTTTGAAATATTTTATTTTTATGTAATATTTTTTTTTTTAATTTATCAATTAAGTTTTTTAAAATGACTTAGAAAATCGGTTTATTAATAGTGATGGATGAACACAGAATATTAGGCAAATATCTTAAATTTAATTAAAATATTTATAGCCTACTTTTATTTATCCCAAAAATGTCTGCTCTTTTGTAAAATACCAGTAAACTTCATTAATGGAAGGTGTTGTTTTCCATTTTTATTAAATTACAGTAAAATAAATTTTTTTGAGGGATATAATAATTGGACGTACAATAACTTTTATTACTATTAGGATGTAAACACTATCATAAATTTTTTGTTAGTTTTCTTATTAATACATTCATGGTGTTTTAACGTTTAAATTAAATTCAACTTACTTATTCAAATTAAAACAAATATCTGTAGTTACATTTTTAATATGTAGAATGAAATATATTTAAAATATCGTTTATTATTACTGAAATTTAATTAATTTAGTCAGTACAGTAACTGCCATTAAGTTAATATTTGGTTTTCTGAAAAACTATAATTTCTTTCTCTATTGTAAAATTATAAAATGGTTTACGAGGTTTATGTTATTTATTTGAAGATAAAAAGGACTTGTCTGTGTTAGAAGTAAATGAAAAGAGAATATTTTAGATTAGTTAAAAACATACAGAGAACAACGTAAGGGGAGGCTTGTTAATTGAGAGCGACGAAATTCTTTGTAATCTTAATTACAGAAGCTCCTTTTTTTTCACAAACCTACTCCCATTCACATACTTAGCAAAACACACCGGGACATCTACGCTCTCTTATAAAGCCCAGTTAAGCTTACACATATTAAGATAGACGCACTCGTCTGCACAAGGAAATATAATATAAAATACAGTCCTCTTGAACTTTTGTGACAAATTTCGTTCGTAGTCTTTGCTTTCTTACATCATAAAATAAATATTAAATCTCTCTCTCTTTCTCTCTCTCTCTCTCTCTCTCTCTCTCTCTCACACACACACTCTCCTAAAACTTATAAGAAGTTATCTTTTTTGTTTACAGTAAAATATTTTATAGAACTCAAGATGCAGAAAGAGAATAGCTTTCATTATTTATTAATTCAAAATAGAGGCGTACTTGATGAAAACACTTTCAAATGATTTATTGTATATTGACACTATATCTTAATTTGTATAGAATTTTAATGAATATTAATTTAGTTTCTTTTCGCATTTTATGTTTCAGGTAAGAGAATTTAGTATGAAACTTGAATCGTTGACCTAAGTAAGTACGAGTATATTGAACTTTAATCGTAAGTACAAAACTGGTCTTAATTGGATGTTCTTAATATAAATTAATTACTTATTTTTAAAAGGTATACTAAATTTGTTTAACAACCCAAGTCTTATATACTAATATTACTTAAAATGAAACCAAAACCTTATACAAATGTTCAATGCAGATTTTTTTTTTAAATTTGTTTTATAAAGCTTGTTCGGCAATTTTAATTTTCATGACTAATTTAATTTTTTAATACTAGTTACTTTACGAAATAGATTAACTTTTATTTGCTTTACCTTGGGGATCAAATAAAAGTAAGTAAAAGTTTTGTGAAATGAACTAGTTTAATATGAACACAGTCCATGGAAAATTAAGAAGGAATTCCTTTGAATTTCTTACTTCTTCGCCATCTTTGTATGAATAAACTTAACCAGCACCGTGGATAAGAGTACCATGATCACTTGGTCTGCAGCAGTCTCAATAATATTCTCCAAGGTAACCACTCCAAATCCACCACTATCGCGTGCTTCCCTATGTTACAGGAACCGATCGCACACGGACACCGAGTGTTTTGCGATTTACTCTTCCCCGCAATAATCACACTCCGTGAGGGCCTTACCGTCCACAAAGGTGTGCTTTACAAATCAAAAACCGGTAAGAACTATATCAGTTCCTGCCTCAGTTCCCCGTGTTTGCAGGCCAGCCATCTCTGGAGGTATGGAATCAATCTGTAGCTACATCTGCTCTTCTTCGACTGATTTCATACGAAATAAATTATTTAACAGAAAATATAGCTTTCTCATATAACCCCTTTCAGTAATGTATAATGATGAAGACTTATACGTCAAAAAATAACTATTTCGGTGCTGTTGGTTGGCATTTATGCTATGTGGTTGTTTTTATGAGCCCACACAGCTGTCTACCGTTTGTAAAACATTTTTTGTCTTTAAGCTAATCTCTCTTATCAACCGTAAAGTAGAGTAATTTATTTTATATAAAAAAATTAACTAAATTTTATGCTAGTTTATTTCGTTTTTAAATTTGGTGTCTACAACAACAAGGTCTACAACCTTGTGAGCATAGGTAAAAAGAGTGTAATTTCTGAAATCAAATTGTAGGAATAAAATTGTGATTATTATTGTTGCCAAATATGTAATTTGTATTGAAAATATTTGTAAATAAATATTATAAAAATAATAAAACTGTTTTAAACCTTAAAAAGTTATAAATATCGTTTTTTTTTCTGAATAACTGAAAAGTTAATAGTTCATCAGAATGCCTATGAAATGGTGTTTGAAAATAATTAGAAGGATTTCAGTAGATTGAACCGCAGAAGTACACTCACATACTCATAAAATATTTGAAATAATCAGATTAGTTTAAACCGTACTTAAACTTGTCACACAATTCAACTTTTCAGTTATTCCTAAACCCTTTTGAAAGTCCGAGTAAAAATTCATTTAAAACTAATTTTTATAATTTCACGTGAGCTTTAAAGGGTTTTAATGTTTATTATAATAAAATATACCCTTTAGCTGACACCAATGCAGCATTCTAAATCTACATTTCAGTATCTTTTAATTTTTAATTCGATTCCATACCAAGAAAATCGTAAAAAATATTTATTAAAAAAAAGTGATTTTAATCCACGCAAGAATTTTTTTTTAAATTTTTATCGCGATTATAAATAACAAAGAAGATGGAAATTAATACGTAAAAGTCCTTCCACTTTCGCAAACTTAACCAGCGTACGTAAGCTGTTCATTATCCTATTCATACAGAAGTAGTTGGTTAAATGTTCTAACCAACAACGAAAACGTTACTTTCATACATTTTACAGAAATGGAGTGAACCAGATTTTATGAAATATTTTCTTCGTAAAAAATTAAAATATTAGTACTACTAGCCCTGTGAGATCATCGTAATGATAAACCTGCTCCAAATGTTTTGCTTAAAAAATTTACAGTGAAACTGGTCTATTTGTCCTAGATCTATAAAAAAAAAAAATACGGTTTGGTAAATTTATGTTTTACCACCAAGCATAGAGTTTTTTCTTTGGAAATCTGCATTCTGTTTTATCTTTTACTTTTCAGAATATTCTCATAAATTTTTATATTACGTTTTTTCATTTTTAATTATTTTTTTAATATATAAAGTAAATTTTATGTAATTCTTGAATATACGTAAATTTTTTTTTCATTTTAAATGTTAAGAACGATGAAATTATTCAATATTCATCTAAAATAATTAATCTAATAATAACTGAAAAGCAGTTTAAGTACTTGCTGAATATCATTTAATACTATACTTATTGTTGTATACACACAGCGGTTGGTAAAGTTTAGAACATTAAAAGTTACGTAAAACGAGAAAATCTCTGAAAGTCGTTTTGCCAGCCATAAGTCAGAAACCGGGCGGTTGTACCACTGTGCTTCTCTTGTGTCTCTTTGAATGATTTATGCGAGCCTCTGTTTCAAATTTATAGAACAATAAATTGACCGCCTAATATTTCCGCCGGAATGCCTTACTGCTTACTGTTTGTTACACTGTGCTGTTTGTTACGTTGTGTACACGGTTTATAGTCCTCATGACTACTTATCATAACTCAAAATAAGCATTTACTGTTTCATGAAATAAAGTTAGAGGTTTGTTTTTGTGTTTTTTGTCAACAGTTTCACTTTAGCAGTTTTTCAAATAAATTATTTTTGACTTACTGTTAAAATGTGTAATTTTTTTAAAATTATTTATTTATTAAGTTGTATTTAAGAATAACTTTATATATTTTTTATGATTTAAGTATGAATATTTTGCGGATTCGTAACTTATTTTTAAAATTTATTCTTTAAATTATGTTTTGTCCAATTAAAACAGTTTGAAAATGTAATTTGATACCGTTGGTATTCCTCTGTGTTTGTGCAACACTGAAGTATAGTTGTGTAATTTTGAATATATGTCTGTAAGGTATATTCCTTACAGATATATATATATATATATATATATATATATATGTAGTCGTTTCAGCATTTCATTATTATAAAGAAGGTTTTTTAGCATTTTAATTTTATTAGTTTTAGTTTTCTTTATTTCTGAAATACCGTACTGATGTGTTAAATTTACTAATTTACAGTGGAACGTATAGTATTGGATACGTGCTGTATCGAGTGCAATAATTCGAAGTATTTCTGAGTGGAATTTCTGAAGTATTTCAATGATGCTTGGCCTTAATATACTTCACTAGTTTATTCTGTTGTCAAAGAGTTTAAAGATAATTCTTTACTCCAGAAAATTTTATTTGTAGATAATTATTTTTTCTTTAATAAAAAAAAATTATGATAATTGATAAGGGATTTAACAGTTTGCGCTTCTTCTATTTTCACGTTTTCTACGTAAACCTTCGATCTAAATGTTTAGATATTTGGCGACATGAGAGAATTAAATTGATATATAATTTATGAAAACTATTAGACGTATATGTTTAAATATATTCCTTTTATTTATTACTTCTGATTATTCCCATTTAGAGTTCGTGAATTTGAGCCAATCTTGGCTTTATTTCCTTCTTCTCTTTTCTTTTCTTTCTAAAAACCTCTTCATCCACTCACTATGTTTCTTCTTCCTCTCCTCTATCCATCAACTTCCTTTTTTTCTCTTTTTCAATTTTCTTATTTCTAATTTTTCCCCTAGATTTCCTTCTGTTCTTGATTTCTTCTTCTGAGATGTTCAGTCGTTCTAGGTTGTCCTGTGTTGCTTTCATCCAAATAGACTTTAATTTACTTGTGTCTTGATGATGTTGAAAAGTTCCTTACCCTACCTACAACTTAATATTTGATTTGTTAATATTTATAATCATTTGATTTTATTTCGAGTTCTCTTATCTACCTTACAAGCTGTGTAAATATTATTGTACTGCTTTTAAATAGATCATCCTGTTTGGAATAATAACTGAGATGTCAAAGAAGCCTTTCGTCGATAATGTTATTTGATATCACAAGAAATCAGATGCGTACATGAAAAACAGAAACCGAATTTCACTTAACACTCCAATATGAATTAATTTTCGTTGTGATTAATACATTCGTGTTATTCCAGATGATGAGTAAGGATTAACATTTTTTTAAATGTATTGATGTTGGACGTAGTGTTTAATTTGAAAGTATAAATGAGTTCTTGTTACATACTTCATAAGCTTAAATACTATCGAAAAAGCGTCAGTAATATTTTTTATGCTTTGCTTCTTGAAACATTTTTTTATGTAATAAATCTTAGTTTAAATTCAAACTGGTACTTAAGATTATATCCCGTGATAGAAAATGAATTTTAATCATTTCTACAGTAGTTTCTGTAATATCTTTTTTTAATAAATTTAAATTTATTAAGTTGTACAAAGAAATCTCATAAATTGATTTATCACTTTAAGAATAATTTGTTATTTGTGCCAATTTACGAAAGAAATTCATTTCGTTACATTCTCATGATAATTAGAAATAATTGAAAGCGATCAAAAAGCGTTATTAACAATGATTTTTTTCGATGAAAAATATTTTTAATATTTTTATAAAGCGTTTAGATTTTACTAGGATAGAGATATTTCTGTAGTTGAAATTTTTCTCCAAATTGTAGTATGAAATGGAATATGTTGTAACAAAAACCATCAAATCTGACTGGGGTTCGATATAGGGATCTTTTGTATAAAAGAGTGAAGCCTACCATAGTCAACGAAGTTGGATCGGACCTTCGCAAACATCGTTTTAAATATATGAATCTAATTTTGTTCATTAAAAAAAAAATATATATATATATCTATAACATATACAAGGTTTAAAAGTTTCAATAAAAAAACAATTTTTTTTTTTGCTTTTTATTGAAATCGTTTTTAAAATAAAGAGAACTGTTCCTAAACATATCAGTGACGCGTCAATACTAATGAAAACTTCTTGAAATACAATGCTTTAAATTACATATTTATAAATTTCTTGAATAAGAATTACACTCAGCTTTTTATTTTTACATTCACGATGAAACGAGTTTTGATTAATTATATGCTAATTCAAACTGGAAAGTGTACATTAGATCCTGTTTTAAAAAGTTGTTTTTACAATTACAAAATAATTAACTGAAAAAATAACCCCGTGATATCTGGTAACGTACACTTTAAATAAATAAACTTTCAAAGGGAACCTTAAGAAATATTCTGTTTGGTTAGGTTAATTTTTGATTTGTCTAGCTTATTTTTAATTATATAAATTAACAAAAACGAAGTCTCAACTCAACAGTATAACAAAGTAATTATTTCTGTTCTTTACCAACTACGGATTTCTATGTTCTGTTACATGATGCTCGCACTAGCCCTAGAAACCACTTTATTAAAGTAAGAAAACGATTTTTTTTCTGATGACATATTATTGTAGATAGAAATTTTTTTATTTCTGAAGCAACATATGCGATTTCATGTAAATGTATTACGCAATCTGTGTTGAATGATTTACACAACTGAGTTTTAATGGCTAATTTTTATGAACTTTTTTTTTAGTGAATGGATCTTGTATTATTCTTTCGGAACCTTATTTATAAGAAACGATCTTGTAGATTTAAATTATTAGTTCTTTATAGATTTGAACAGTGTACTTTTTTCAGTCTGAAAACTTTGTATTTTTTTAAAATAGCAAACTTTGTAAAAGTTTCAATTTTTTTTTATCTTTATCTTTACTATATAAAAAGGGAAACAATAGTTGTATAAAAAAGGAGAAGTATTATGATCATGTCATACGGATTCATGTCCTGATTCGGTATCAGATTTTTTTGCAAATCTTTACGTTTTAGGGTCCAACTAGTTCATTTAGATAAAAAAAATATATGTATGTATCGGATCTGTGTCGCTCTTTTTTGACCTTGTACCTCAGGATTGACCCAACCGATTTTCTTGAAAATTGGCACAAATATTGGTATGTATTAATAATTTTGTACGATCAGATATAATTATTATATAAAATTTTTCAAAGTTATCAGGTGGTGAAGAATATCGCGAAAAAACCAATTTCGATTTCCTTTAGGGGAATTTTAGATAAATCTTATTTGTACCTGCAACGTGTAAATAGATAATCCAAAAAACGATTTACAAAAATCAAACCCCCACTACTTAAATTTTGAATATGTATTTATTGTATCTCCCTTCGGTTTAAATATTTTACAAAAACCTTGTTTAAGTTTATACTTCATACATGGTGTTATAAAGAAATTAATTTTTTTTTCTAATTGCAGATCCCGAACCTAAAAATAGAGAAAAAATTTGAAATTTGTTTTTCTTATTGTAGCTTTTATGTTTATAAAATGTCTTATATTTATAAATATGATATATTTTGTGATAAAAAATGTAGTCTGTATAAATTTTTATTTATTTATTGGTCACAAATTTAAATAAGAAACAAAGTATCAACCTCCAAACATCATGATCTTAAATTTTTAAAAGATAGCAGTAAGCGTATAAAGTAATTCATTTTAAGTCTTTAATTTCATAATACAAATAGATAAAAAATTCTTTAAAAATGTAAAAATTTGAAAAGTAATAAAAAATTAGTGTGACAGTGAATTTTATTTTTGTTTAAAAAAAAATCTTTTTTATGAAAAAATATTCTAAACGTGTTAGTGTATTTGTTTTATAAAACAACGTAACGTAATTATTTTTTATTATGAAAATAAAAGTCCGATCTTTAATGTTAGAGTTGCAAAAACTGCAATCTTTTCTGAGGAACCTGGATAGATTTTGCAGTTAAAGAGCTGTGCAAGGATTGTATGACTTGACCGTGGTACTGATAAATTAATGCAATAATATGCTACCTTTTTTAACATTTATTTCTTGAAAGTTAAAATGTAAGCTATTTGAGAAGGATGAAGATTGACTTACTTACTAATTTATTTATAAATTGTCTATAAAACTGTCTAAATAATGTGTCAAGCAATAACTGTGAATTAAGACTTGGATTAGGTATTGTATTGGTAATAGATTTGTTGGAATTTTATCTTTAAGAAATATTATAAAGACCTGATCAATAGTAGCACTTAACCTAAATTGCTCATTGTCTCTAATGTTATTTTGGAACAGCTTTTGGCTGCTCATAATAGCGAGAGCGAAACAATACCTGTGAGCAGTAGTACTCAAAGCAACAGGAAATGGGGGCAAGTAATTGCCTCTAGTAGAGATCTTCATAAAGCGACGCAATTCAAATTGATTAGAGAGAAAATTATTGATAACTCATGCAGTGAAATAGAAAATAAGTTTATGGACTCCAAAACGAATGATTTCTCATGATTAACTACGCCGACCTGTGTAAGTCTAGAATATTACAAAATATTTCTAATACTGACCTAAGCCATCAAATGAATCGAGCACCTTCCTAATGAATAAATTAAAGAAGAAAATAACCAGATGGAGAGGATTAAACCACCATCAATAACATTATATGGTATCACTGACTAAATTAATGAGTCATTACAAACGGTCGTTCCCAGATATGATTACAGCGTACGTATTATTAACAGCAGACAACTAATATTCGTCTCAAAGAACGTAGATGCTTACCGGAAGATTATTCAAATTATCCCAGATCACAGTTTCTTTGGCCACACCTTTTCTAGGTAGGTCGAGTGGGTCTTCCGGGTAGTATTACGTAACCTTCACTACTCGATCCAAAAAGACATTATAAGGAAAGAGATTGAATATTAGAGATATAGTATTTACATTATTATAAACGCCCAACATCCTGTTATAAAAGAACTAACACCGACCATTTACATAAACCTGGAACCGCAATGTAACAACAGGGCAGTATTATATAACAGTATAAAAGTATTATAATACTGTTATAATAGGGTAGGGATTTATATATCTCCATTTAAAGCCAATTACATTTAATTGCCTTCGGTTGAAATATTAAACTGGCCTGGACTTCTGATGGTCTCAGTGATCTACTGTCCACCTCGTCACGCAATTTAGCCACATGTTTTATGAATACTTTTCGTCATTGGATTGTTGCTCTTTCGTTGGTGGAGACTGGAATGCAGAGAATCTACTCTGGGATTCTGGATTCTGATAAGGAATCAAAGAAAGGCATTAAAAGAAACGTATTTCCAGGCTGTGGCTCATTACTATCTATGTTCTAGAATCAGCTTATTACATGTAACAAAAAAAAAAAAGGAAATGAAACAATTAGGCATTATTTAACATTTTATAAGACTAATAATATTAGTCATAGGAGAAGAATAATAAATCTTAATATTACGTGTAACTGTTGATCAGAAGGAGGATAGTATTTTTTTTTTATTGAAAACAAATTTTAGATAAGAGTAACTCTTCTAAAATATACAACACCATTTTTATGATATTTTTCTGGTAATGTTTTTTTTTTTTAAAATTGTACCTATTTACCATTCATTCTGTCTAAAGCAATTTCTATGTTCTTTTTACTTTAACTTCAAAATAATTTAATAATATTACACAAAAATTAATTACGAAAAAAAAAGTTAATCTAATTTTTTTCACGACATGTAGCCTATAGATAAATATAATACTAATAATGTATACGTTTAACTTTGTTACGTTGATGTTTTGCTCCAGCAGAGAAAAGTTTTTCTAGTTATAAGAGCTTATTTGTTAATGGGTGGGGTAAGGTTGGGTATGTAGAGGTATGGTATGTGACACGGAACAACTGTTGTCACAGAATTATTTTATTAATTAACAGTAGCAGCCAGAGGGTTGCACTTACTTTTATATAGCTTATGTATATTATAATGGTACGTTTCTATTTAAAACATCCATACTATGTTAAATAATATACGAAAGAGACATAAACAAAATGCAGAAATTACTTTACAATATCAATAACAGTCTTGTTTAACTGCCTAGTAATTCCCTAGAGTTATAAGATTGTCAGTTAAATCGCATAATAATAATCATAGATAACCATTAAATAAGTTAGGAAACTCCGATAAAATGTTCTTTATGAAGATAAAAATTACATTTTTACCTTACAAAGTATTATGAATCGGTTGTTAATCGATTATCTTTTTCCAAATTTATGATCCTAAAATGAATTATAACTTACAGAAAAAAGTTGCATTAATTATCCACTCATAATTTAATGATAAAAAGTTCCCATTTTTGAAAAGAATATCTAAAAAAATTTAAATTAATTTATTTCATTTGTGTTTGAAAGGGGCAAAAATAACATGAAAATTGATGAAGGTTTGATTACGGGAAATCATAGTAGTTATGGATAAAGATTGTTCAATCAGATGTAAATGCAATGTTTTTCTCGACTTTTGGTTTAACAACTTTATTCAGGGAAACAAGAGTTTTTAAATTGTTTTCCTTGTTCATTCAAAAACTGTAGTAATTTATATTAAGTTTTATAATTTTTTTCCTCTAATTAAACAAAAAAAAAAAGAAAAGAAACAAAAGTGTAACAAGAATTTAAAGTGACAGTGTTATTTATTAATAATATCAATAAACTATTGTGGAACTCACATTTGTGACGCGTATAATTTTTACTTCCTTGAACGAGGTACAGGAAGTATGGCGACAGGGAAAATTTTCGGTTTTCAAATTTCAATGGAAATATTCATTTTGACAATCCCTGAATCCTTTTATTACTAGTTTTGTCTTGACATCTGTACGTACGTATGTATCTAGCATAACTCTATAACGATTAGCCTTAGGATGTTGAAATTTTGAGCTAGGACTGTTGTAACATCTATTTTTGTACCTCCTCTATTGATAGCAATCGACTGAACAAAAATTTTATAAAAAAAAGAAAGCCCATAACCTCCAAAAAAAATTTGGATTTTGAACTTTTTCTTAACTGTAGAAATAGGCTCTCATTGAGACTTTTCAACGATATACCATAAAGTGGTTTATCATTGGTTTACAGCCAAATAAAATTAATGAATATTTGGATGTTATAAGTGGAAGGCTCATCGGTTCGAAAAGGAGACTTCATCTCCTTTCTTTATTTATTTAATTTTTTTTTATATAAATATATTGATTTATCAATAAAATTATTAACTTCTGATTGTAAAAAGATTTTTACAATAAATAATCATTCAATTAAAAAAAAAAAAATTCGGAAGTTATTAATGAAATAAAATTTTATGTACTTTTCATTAAAAAAAAAAGTGTATATAAATTTTAATAGGCCTACAAGAAAGTCATGTGCAACAGCCTAATGTCCATAGTAGCTACTGTATTATAAACAATATATATATAAATATATATGTAAAGTTCAATGAAACCCAGTAGTTGAAAATGTTTCAGTTCCAAAAACTGTATCGAAAATTTCTCCATACTCAGTGATCACAGTTATTCTGATTCAGCTTAATTTTAGGAAAGGAGAAGCAATCCAATGGATACTAGTTAAGGTAAAACTTTATAATTACTTGTATGTGTGTATAAATCTTTTAGATGTTAAATTACCGGTTTAATATCTCTTTTGTTGGTAACAAAAGAGAGCACTTTGTAGGCTAATGAAGTGTGATCGTATCTTTGATTTTTTCAGGTAAAAACAATTTATTTACAAACTTTTAGTTTCTTAATAAAATTACTTACTTTATAACACAATGAATCCTTCTTAATTTTCTCGTAGAATAAGTTGCTATTTCCAGAGTTTCTGTTTGTGACGTTTACGTTTAACAGTTTGTGATGATCACAGTACTCTATCCCATCCGTATATAAATGTAGACTTTGTGGAAAAACTTTTGTTAAGTTTCTTCATGGATGAATTAGTTTCTTAAATTATTAAATTTATCTACTTTGTTTTACTTTTTAATAAAATTATAAATATTATAATTAATATATTTTATTTTTTATGCACCGATGAAGTAAATTCAAAAATTTATTATTTCACTGAAGAAAGTATTTTTTGTTGTAGAGATAAAAATATAAAAGTAATAAACTACTTGATATAGTAAATAATTTTTTTTTTTTTTTCTATATCGTACATAATGTCTGCCGCAACCAACTTGTAAACTTCCTAAGCGATTTTTTACAATGTTACGTCTAGCATATAATGATAGCTTTCCTTCAGGTATATAATTCTCTACAATAAGTAGAAAATAACAAATAAAACCGTTTATAAAAATTAAATCATTCTCTCATTTTCTAACCTACAGCAGTATTAATTATTAACCTTTTTTTTCTGTCTAACCACCGTAACCAACGTAAGATATTACTTCAGAGAATGAATGAGGATGATATGACTGAATATAAATGAAGTGTAGTCATATACAGCGTTACGTCGACCATTCCTAAGATGTGTGGTTAATTGATACCACACATCTTAGTGGATACCGATGTTCTTTGGTGGCCACCAAAGAAATATCCAGTATCTATTATTATTCAGATCTGTATAATAGTAATTTTTTTTACTAGGATTTGAATCTTAGAATCTCGACTTCCAGAGTTACTAACATTATCTGGTTAACATATTTTTATCAGGTTAATGTTTAATTTGTATATTTATATAAATATGTAAATCCTAAACGTAGACTGAATTACCGAGTAAAAACTTAAAGTTAAAATTAAACCCTAATATTTTCCCTACATGTCCTTATTTTTGAGACGAGGGAAAGGAATTTAACAATAATTAAAATTTTCTTTATACTTATTCAATAAATTTTTCTATCACGAGGTACCGATATCATAAATAATTTTTCATTAATTTTGAACATATAAGATGATTTTAGCCTTTTAAGATGGCTAACATTGAAATAATGTTTTTGTATGATCTATTTTCAAGAACCTATTTGTTCCATTTATTGTGAAAAAAACAAACGTCCAAATTTCGTTTAATGTATCTTCAAAAAAATCAATCAATAATTATTAAAATCAATTAAATCTCTTTTACCTTAATTGTATTCTACGTTTTATATACAAAATGTTTGTAAAATAATACTTACATCGAAGATATCATTCCATGTTCTGAAATAGCTAACTTCAATTTATCACCAAGATAGGTAATTAAATAAATATTTTATCAATGAAGTGGATTAAAAAATGATCCATTTTTTAATTAAATAAATATTAATCTCTATTTCAATAAACTGTAAAAAAAATTGTTTAATTAGATTATTGTAATTAATTTTGATTTTGTTTTTAAGTTTTAATTCTGCTTTATAGCACTAATATGTCATGTCTATAAACATGACATATTGTTTCGGTTCGTTGAAAATTATATCATGGTATATATATATATATATATATATATATATATATATATATATGTATACGTATGTATTATACACACATATATATATATATATTTCAAAATAAATAATTTATTGATCAATTTTAATAATTACTTAATAAACCAACGAAAAAAATATTTACCAATATTTTGTATTTTTTTAATGTATACCTTACCAATTATTTAAAAACATATTCTTTTTTGTACAATATATTAATAAATTGGAGTTTTAATATATTACATTATTCTTTTTACCAGTAAAGAAATCAGCTTTATTCAGTTAGTGGAAATACAAATACTCAATAGTACATAATTTATGCTTTAATAAGCACAAATTAAAATGCAACTAAATCTTTTTACTTTTGTAATTTATTTATCTATTAAATTAAGAAAAGTTTTTTTCTCACTTCTTCACAAAATAATTTACTGTACAGAATTTTGTGTACAAAAGACTTCACTCGGCCAATGACTTCTGTTTCTCTCTGTTTTTCAATACCATACGTTCAAATCTTTCGCCACTTTGAAAGGTTTCACGACTTCATCAAGAGCTGCAGAGTTCGTACTGAACTGACTGCCGCAAGCGAAAATGAAATTCCCGCGATGGGAATTAAACTCCATGAAGATTATCTCTTTGATTTCCCCTCTGACTTTTCTTATACCAACTTACTCGTTCGTTGGTGTGAAGTCACCTATGATTCTATACAGTTTTCTACATTTGTTTGTTTCTCATTAGAATTCTACGTTCTTTCCATTCTACTTATTATTTATATCTTAATAAATATTTAATCGTCCCGTAATCTATGCTCTTCTCTGTTGTAAATGATCCGTTTTGTTATTACCTCTGATCACAATGAAAAATGTGTTTTCTTCTCCCAAGTGTTTTATAATTATGCAGGTGTGCCGGTTTGATGGCAGAGTGATTTATATGGTCAGGTGTAATATTTTTTTTTTAAACTCACGGTAATTATAATCAAGTATTTTATATTAAATAAATATATATTTATTAGTAAACTTAAACTTTTACTTTAGCATTTATTTATAATCCTCATGTAATTGAGGCTCCATTTCATCTAGCTTAAAGATTTTGTGGTATTAAGATGTTTAGTTGTTATATATATATATATAAATATACATATCTATCTGACCCTGCTTCAGCCTGCCTGTCTCTCTTTCCCCCCTCTCGCTCTCTCTCTCTCTCTCTCCCTCCCTCTGAGTGTGTGTGTGTGCGTGTACGCAAATCTATGAAAAAACCACAATTTTGTTTTCAGGAATAGTTTTTTGTATCAGTAGACGTTTAGATTCAAGAAAAATATTATCAATTTTATTCGAGTAGATATAATGTTAGTGAACAGATTGTATATAATTACAGATAATTGTACATATTATTTTATCTATAATAAGCTTTAAGCTTTTGAAATGTGCGAAAACTGAAAAAGAAAATAATTGCCGCCAAATAATTTCTCTGAAACATTTGTTTAAAATTTATTTATTATTTTTAATAGTAGATCCTTAGTTTTTATGTTATTAATTATGTTAAATTATGTTAGTAATTATGTTAAAAATTAGCATATAAGCAAATTTTCTCAAGATGGGGGAAAGTTAAAGAAAAATTAAAACGTCATAAAACGGGTATTTTTTACAGTTCAGAGTAAAAGGAAAGAACAAATTGCGGAATAGTATGCAACTTTAAAAAAGTCTTATTTTTTTTTGTAAAAAATCATCAGTTGAGAACAAATAAAGCAAAAGATATTTGCACCAAAAAAATAACGATTTTAATAGCCATTTTCCTCCCAACTAACCCTCTGTAGAACATCCTATTTCGCAGAACTCTCCGGAATCTTAAGTGAATAAAACAGAATATTAAATGATCCTTAATTATTTCCTTATTACACCTTTTTTTTCGGTCCATTTTATACTGTAATACATATAATATTACAAAATATTGTTAATTTGATTATATTACCTTGTTCTAATTCTATAGAAAACAATGTATTATTAATCATCTCCTTTTCTAAATACATAAATAAATATATAATAATGCAAATTTAAAGAAATATAAATTTACTTTGCCACAATTACAATCATCATTTTTTCTTTACATATTTATTTTAACTTTATTTTAAAAACGGGTATAGTTATATTCTGTACGAAATAATTTGCTTAACTGATTAAAAGTCCTTCATTTTCGAATTCTAAATAATTGTTCAATAAATCATACTGAACCAGATAATACGTTTCTTGTCGTTTTCTGCCTACCGGTTATTACAAGATGTTATGAGCTATGTTGAATTTGCATTGAAACTGTTCGTTTTAAGAGATATAATAGGTTAATTATAGGCCCATATACAAAATTTCACTGCTTTAAATTTTGGTAAATTAGTGATATTGTGATAGACTATCGATAGCCCATCAATAAAATATTTGGGTGGCTTCTTCCACCACGTCCACGGCCTTCACGGGCGCTCGTGTATTTTCAACCAGCTGTTCCTCCAGAATATACCAGAAAATCTCTAACATGCCCGCTAATTCATCCATCTTGCGTAAGCAATCTTTAGCCTCTATTTTCTTGTTCATATATTTACTCATTTTCACTCATTTCTTTGACATTTTTAAGAAGACAGAACACAATAAAGGCTAGATATATCCTCCTCATGTTTCTTCTCACCTGTAAATCATCTTCTGCAATGGAGATCGCCTTAATTTCTTCCTCCATCGGGGCCGATCCACTGGAAACTCGGCTAGACTTGCCAACGACGGAAGAGCCCACAGTTACCGTTTGTGGAATTTTTGTTCCTCCGCGTGTGGGGAAGAGAGCCGCAGATGTTTTCCCCACAGGAAGATCCTCCATCTCCTCTCCTCCATCTCGACTTCAGAAGCCGCCGAGAGAGAAAATTCAGAGTCATACTCGCTGAGGTCATTACCATAATAACTAAATTTCATATACAGGGCTTCGGCTGGTTGACGGAAGCCTAGACACATTTGTCTGCACAGTTTTTCTCCAAGTAGTCTCTATTACTGCCTGGCAAGCAACTGACTATGTGCCTCACGGGGTTTCAGCACTCCCGATACCATTATCCCCCGAGAGAACTTCACGGACTGTTATAACATCTTGTGACCTACCAGATCTCTGTCTTTCCACTGGAGTGAGGTCCTCCTCCATGGAAGTGGCGTATCACCCCTCTGAACCTATAGCGGTTCAGTCATAAGATCGTAACAACAGAAAAAATAACTCAAAATAAGAAAAGTAAATTACTTACAGTAAATTTACATTAAGCTAAATAAATTTAATTAATTAATTAATCAATCAATTCAATAATTAATTGATTCCTATTAATAATAATAGGAATCTCTACAAGTTGAGTGTAAACAACTAAGTTAAATAAATAAATCAGCTATGGTCGCTAAGTAAATAATCTGTGACAATCGCAAGCTAATTATTTTAAAAACGAATAATAAACACAAAGATTAATGTAAAATGGCAACAAAACGTTAAAACCACCAACAAAACAGTAAAATATAGTAAATAACACAGAGGCGAAGAGTAAATAAATTCAGTGAAAACGAAGAATTAGCCTATAAGGAGTAACCAGTATGGTATTAATTCAGCAAGGTAAAAACAAAAACATTAAAATGGAGAAAATTAAACAAAACACAAAGATAAACAAACACAAAACAACGAACGACACAACTAATAACGAAAATGATATTCGTAACTGAAAGTCACTACAATAATACGAAGTCACTACAATAATAAGCGCTAGCAACACCGCACTCTCTCAGCTCTCGACACCATCACTATTTATCTCTTTTTTTCAGTTTAGCCTCCGGAACTGCCGTAAGGTATTACTTCAGGGGATGAATGAGAATGATATATACGAATGAGAATGAGGTGTAGTCTTGTAGAATCTCAGGTCAAACACTTCTACAAAGTGTGGTGAATTGAAATTCAACCACGAAAGAACACCGGTATCCACGATTTAATATTCCAAATCGGTATAAAAGTAACTATTTTTTATTAAATTTGAACTTTAGTACCCTCGATTCGAAATCAGCTGATTTGCGATGTTTCATTAACCACTTGACAGCCCGGTGGGCTATCATTATTTATCTACCTGGAATAAATCGTGACGAGAATTCTAAATTTTGTTTCGTATATAATCTTTGTTTTTTAATAACATGTAATATTATTGTTTACCGTTATCATCACTCTGATGATTTTTTAAAGCCATGATTATAACAATTAATAATGTGAGATGGTTTTCTATTGTCTGTTTCTATTATTATAATTATTACTGTTAACATTTATGACTACTGATGTGTAATGTGATTGTTTACTGTTTTGATTACGATATGTTAATTACCCGATTATTGTCGCTTATTATTATTATCACCGTTGCCATTAATATTGATTTGTCTTGTAATTATATTGTTAAATCAATAAACTGTAATTATATAAACATTCTAAATTGCCAATCTCTCTCTTAATATTCTGATCGACTTGCGAACACGCGACAATATTATCATTTAGGAAATCTTCGTTACACTCTACTATTCTATTATAATAACGTTGTCCACAACAGTTTACTGGTTAATACGGTTACCATTATCCGAAGATATTCCCGGGTAAATAAAAAATTAAAGAAAATAATAAAAGAAGATAGGTACAACCTGTGGAATGAAATATTTAAAATGGCAAATTTTTTTAATAGGTTTATTTCTTAATTTTTTGAAAAATTATGATATTCAGTATTTTTCTTTTCTTTATATTTCTGTATAAAACGAAAGAAAATTAAAAAAAAAAAAAGATTTGTAGAAAACGGTGCAGTAGTACTTGCTGGACGAAGAAATTTAGACGTTTCACAGAATAATGGATTTTTTTTTAAAAATTACATAATTATTATATAACGGACTGAAGAAAAATTTCCGGGAAATTTTTCCAACATTTCCCGGAACGATTTATATAGTCAACAATTTTCGTAATTAAAACAGATGGCTTAACAACGAATGTAGTTAACAGGTGTAAATTGCCCAGGGGTAAATCATATGTTAAGATGGATGACGATGTTATATAGTGTTAATCTTCAATTATCTTTCATAAACTTCATACTATTGTCTTTCTATTTTTCACGAATAATTATTTTTTTAAATTAACAAACAATAATAAAAATTTTTTTTTTCTTATTATTTAATCACTTAGCAAGTGTCATATTAATAGTAATAGTAGTATTAATAGTAAGTGTCGCCCTGAGGTAGATAATCCCCACGTCCGGAACATTCCATCTACGTTCCACGTCCAGGGCGGAAACAGCTGTACT
>JAAAKQ030512321.1:0-10620 GCA_010016005.3 Zanna intricata
ATGCCTGACCGGGATTCGAACCCGGGACCTCCGGATGAAAAGCCGAGACGCTACCACTCGGCCACGGAGGCCGGCTTGCTATGGTGGTCTGGTTTCAATTAACCACACATCTCAGGAGTGGTCGACCCGAGACTGTACAAGACGACATACACTTCATTTGCATTCATACATATCCTCATTCATCCTGTGAAGTAATACCGATAAGTAGTTCCAGAGGCGGTAAGTTCCGGATCGTAAACAGTAGTTTCGGAAGCTAAACAGAAAATAAAAGGAGGTTATCAACATAGTTTAAAATACTTTCATTGTTGTTTAGTATTTAGCCATACTAACTGGTGCTATATCTAGGCCCCCAAAAAATTTCCATCTAAAGATGGAAGGCCCTAACTGATAAAAATAAATTACAAAATAAAGCAAAATAAATCTAAATAAAATAAATTTAGAAGGTATGAGATTTCAATTTGTTAACAATTCACCAGAAAATGTTATTATATAAGATAGTGTTCAACACGGATAAAAATAAAAGCATCCCAAAAAATTTTCTTAAAATCAGTTTTGCACTTGATTTCAACGAACAAGTTGGGAGACAAATGGACGAAATATACGTAAAAATAAAATCATCCACATTAAATCGTACCTATGTGCGAATAATGTCTTAGAATATAATCGCTGATCGAAGTGAGAATTTACTGCATCGAGAAAACAAAGCGATTAGAATGAATTTGTCATATCAGGAAATAGACTTATTGTGCCAACCAATGGATAAGAAACAAGAGACCCTGAAACAGCTCACAGTAAGCCGCGCTTTATCATAGTAGTAGTAGTAGCGAGTAGTAATTCTACAGTTTAAAAAGTTCATGCGGCATCCTCGCATGAGTACCTGCCGGATCTTAACTACAAAATTAGAATAAAGGATGAAGGGTAAGGAAAAATAGTAGATGATGAGAAAGGATCATTGCCCACGAAGGAACCGAAGTACAAAATCCCTAGAAAATAACTTCTAGGTCTTCTCAAGTCATTATGCAAATCAGTGTAGTATCTTTACCTAGTGTAGAAGTACCTATAACCGAAAACCCGTTTCGAATTGACCATTTTATTAAATATCCGTTGCAAAAAAAAATTATCTACGAAAATTAAACATCCACACCAAAAAAGGTAAAACCTCCACTTACCGTCGTGGAAGTTTTCATGTGAAATGCTAATAATTTTCAATCAACCTCCTTTTAAAAATGTCCATACGGTAGAATAATCTACAGTATGACAGATGAAACAACGAGAATTGTAAAATATGTGGAGAATTATTTGAGGGAGAGGGGAATCATCACCAACAATGTAGAGAATGTATGTTCACATCGGTCGAGTAGTGCAATCCAGGAAACGTACATTACTAGAGAAAAGGCTTTCACGATATCTGAACAGCTATAATGGCTGTTCGTCATGCTAGCCTACATTACATCTCGTTACACACTTCTCATCGACTGAAGGTCGGATGAAATGGAAGAAACTATGCCGTGTAAAGAAAAACTATAAGTAAGAAACTATGCCGTGTAAAATTGTGAAGTTGAACTAACTGCACAATTATAAAATTTAAAAGATCATATTGAACAGAATAAAACGATTACAGCTCTCGTGATCGAGTGAGCAAACAAAGTTTTATCAACAGCCTAGAATAATAAAATTAAGCTAAAATAAATAGTTTAGAAATACATTTCGTAAAAAATTAGATATGGTTATCAAAAAATAAAAATATGAATTAAGAATGGGATTTATTTTTAGATTTGGTGCCCGCTGAAAAATAATTAACGGAAAAATGTTCATACAGCATCCTCATCCCCGTTTAATATTGTAGCTTCAGTCGGTTTGAAAATGTAATTCATGAATTCCGTGATATCAATCAGACAACAATACATTAAAGGCTCATTTAATATCTGCCATTAATTAGAACAGATATTACCACTATCTAACTGTGGGATTAAGCCGTTTAAAAGGGTATGACAGTTTTGTAGAGGGTGATTGTTTCTGGAGGATAGTTTGAAACTAGATCGAATCGGTTATAATTTGATACTAACATCTCGTCCACCTCTTCCCAGACATCATTCGCGTTTGCGGGTCCTCAACAACACATCCTAATCCGTAGATAGAATAAGTTTCAAGTACGTCTAAACGAATAAGAAAGCAGCCGCTTACGGGTCCCGAATCAAGAAAGCTACACTATAAGTCTGCCGACTCCAGAATTAAATCTATTTACATAATATTTATTTTCTGGGTTGTCCTTAAAAAAGACTACAAAAATAGGGTCTCAGATAACATGAATTTATTCGGTTAAAAAAAAAAATTAAAAATTATTACAGGTTTTTTCACAAGCTTTCAAATGCATCTGCAGTTGAAAAGGAAACAATTTCCAACTTATTTCCAAAGTATTTTTATTTATTTTTTTGAAGCACACAAACAAATTAAAAATATAATAAAACAGCTAACTCTTTAGTTTATTATTGAGAAAGATATTTCCCATAAGGTTGCAGAAAGTCCTGTCTATTTCTTTCTTTTTTTTTCCCAGCATTTATAATGCATATACATAATACACATTTATAATAAATACATGTATTTATATACATAATTTATAATACATGTTATGTTATAGGTACTTTATAATACAGCAGGGTTTTCTCTATTTTTTTAAACGACTGAAAAAATATCTATTCGTTTTCAGCAAAACAGTTAACTATGAGAAGGGCTGAAATGTAATTCGTACTAGACGTAATGGGAGAACGAAACATCGCACAAACTGACCAGGTGCTGTCTTCTTGTAATTCTAGTACCCCTATTACTAACATTCCAAAACTGTTGACCTCGCCATCTCATTTCCTGTCAATCGCCGTTTTCATAGAGTCGAATACATCTCCTATGTCATTGCGTCTAAAACATCGTACAGGGACTGAATTTTTAACATAAAAAAAAAATAATCCTAACATTTTTCTACTTTATTCTACCGCAGAGCATGGAATACCACTATTAGGGTGCCACAATCGAAAAAATTCAAAACAAAAAAATTCTCGTGACAGTGTGTTCTGGAATTCCTAACACATGTACGTGACTGATTATCTTTAAGCCGGGTTTCGACTGTAAATTCTATACGACACAAAGAAACGTTAAAACATCTTAGGAGATGTGTGTCTTGTGCGACAATCAACGGAGACGATAATTCTCCAACCACACATACATCGCATGTAATCAGGGAGGCTCTTGTGAAGTGAAAATTTGAAACTTTCCACTTCATCATCCTCCACCGAATTTGGCACCCTCCGATTTTAACTTCTTTCCGCAATAAAACAATCAAATAAATCATTTCACTACAGATGATGATCTGAAGGAATGAAAAAACTAGTTCACCGCTGGAAGAAATCTGTAGCTATTTACATATTCTCATTTTTAAAAGTACATAACATTTTATTTCATTCAACTTCTTTTTTGTTATTATTATTGAATTATTATTTATTGTAAAGTTTTTTTATAATCAGAGGTTAATAATTATTAATAAATCAATGTCTGTAAATTAAAAAAAAAAAATTAAACAAAAGAAAAGGAGATTAAGTCTGATTTGAACCGATGTACCTTCCCCTTGTAAGATACAAATATTTCATTAATTACAATTTTACTTGGCTGTAACTACGAAACCAATGAATATAAGTCCACTTAAGATATATCGTTGAAAACAATGAGTGCTTATTACTGCAATTAAGAAAAAGTCTAAAATATAAATTCTTTTTGATTCTGGGCTTTTTTGGACAATTTTATCCAGTCGATTGCAATCAAAAGAGGAGGTGCACAACTAAATCCAAAATTTCGACATCCTACAGCTAATAGTTTTTGAGTTATGCGAAATACATTCGTACGTACAGATATCAAGCCGAAACTAGTCAAAATGGATTCAGGGATGGTCAAAATGGATATTTCCGTTGAAATCTGAAAAAAAATTTTCGCGATTACAAAACTTCCTTTACTTCGTAAAGGAAAGTAAAAATACGTTTACGACTGCAAATATTTTTAATTTTCAAACTTTATATAACATTTCAGATACTTATATAAAATAAGAATCGAAACTATACTTTAATATTTTTTGATACGAAACACATCTAGGTTAAAATCAAAAAGAACATCGACGTCATTCCGCTAGTGAAGAGTAAAACTTAAAAAATAAAAGGACACATTGAAAATCTGTTTTTTAAGAATGTTAAAACGCAGCATCCCAATTTTCCTGAATGCAGACCACTCAAAAACATTTTTTTTGCAGATTTCAAACTTTTAAATCTAAGGACCAATTAAATAGAAAGAATAAAAGTAAAAACAATATATATATAAAATATATATAAATAATATAATAATTATAAAATCATGTAAATAAAATTATTAATTCGCAAAAGTCATAGACGAGACACGAATTAAAATCAAGAAATTAAGCAAATATGCTAATGAGATAGGCTTACAAATTTCTTTCGAAAAAACAAAACGATTATCCAGTGGTAAAAAAAAAATTACAAGCATTAAAAATTCTTGAACATCAGAAAGTTAAACGAGTATTAAAATTTAAATATCTGGAAAAGTAATGACGCCAAACACTCTATAAAAGCAAGCGTTAAAAGAGCGAACGCAGGAAACTGTGTTAGCGTTCAAATTAAACGAAATTTATATAACATAAAATTGCTTTCGCAAAATGCTTTCGAAGGCGTTACATGACGTTGAGTGCTTGCAAAAAGTTTTGGATAAAGACCTTTTAAAAACAGCATAAAAGAATTTTAAGAAATATACATAGATCCGATTACAAGGACGGAATTTATAACTGAAATATGAAACAGAAATTTATAAAAATACAGAAAAAATAAAGACACCATCCGGAGAAGATTACAGTTTGATGGACATTTAAAAATAATGAGCGAAAACAGATTCAGAAAACAAATATTTAACTTCTATAAACTAAAACTTAAATATTAAAACTAGTCGATTGAAAGAAGTACAAAAAAAACGAACTTAAAATTTGAAAAATCTCCAAAGAAACTGTTTAATAAATAGAGACAAATTTAGAAAATTAATCAAAGATTCCAGAGAAGAAGGATAAGAGGAATATAGGAAGAAGGTGGACCGAGGAAGAAAAACAGCAACAGAGCTGAAAAATTAAAAAATATAGGGAAATCAAAAGAAGTTCCAAACTATTATGTAAACGTGATCCTTTGTGTTCCGGATGAAAAAAAAAAGAGTAATTATCTGAATAAATTATATTATTAATTTTAATTAGATTTATGTCCGTCAGGTTACAATTTTTTTTTTCGGCCTACAAAATGCAGGAGAATTTCTACTTCTTCATTTATATTTTAAAACTAAATATTATTGTGATTAACAGATAGAGTAAGAACAAGACAGATCCAGTTTCATAACTAAAGAAATTTTAAAAAAAATAATTGGCATGCGTTAACCGTGACGAAGATGATTATACGGTAACTGATCCTACCTCATAAACCTTCATATATATAAAAAGCAGTTGTGTCTCAGAAAGTGCAATAGTTAACGGAACAAACTGTAGTAGTTCACGTATTGTGTGTAGTAGTTACGAGTAACGTAACAGAAACTGCAATAAATAGAACTTAAACTCGTATATACATTACATGTATTCAATTTTAACAAAATTGAATACATGTTAACCATCTGCAAAGTCTAAACAATAATTTTGAGATTCTTACCCTTACTTCCTATCTTTTTTCTGTTTAGCCTCCGGAACTACCGTAAGACTACCTACATACCATTATACAAACATAGTCTTACCGTTGTAAAAAAAAGAAATAATTTTTTTTTTTTAGTTAAAATTCACTTTGGAGCAGACAATAAAACGTTGAATTTAGTAAAAGAAACACAAATAATTTTTCAAGAATAAAATTCCAAGTGCAAAGCTCTGAACCTTTTGAAAACCAAAACAGGTGTTATGCAACAAAGCGACGGTCTATCACCTTTACTATTAATACAGTTCTGGAAAAAATAATTATAAAATGGAACAAACAGAAGGAAATTTTGAAGTTAGAAAACGTGAAACTAGAAACTAAGAGTAGGGTCTAGTGGTTAACGCAACATCGCAAATCATCAGCTGATTTCGAAGTCGAGAATTCTAAGGTTCAAATCCTAGTAAAGGTTATTTTATACGGATTTGAATACTAAGGTCGTGGATACCGGTGTTCTTTGGGAGTTTCAATTAGCCACACTTCTCAGGAGTGGTCGACCTAATATTGTACAAGACTACAGTTCATTCACATTCATACATATCATCTTCATATCTTACGGTAGTTCCGGAGGCTAAACAGAAAAGAGAGGAAGTAAGGGTAAGAATCTCAAAATTATTGTTGACTTTACAGATTGTCTAGAAATTTTATCTCCGGATATTAAAACTGTAGAAATTCAAATTAATCAATAAAAATATTAGCTAAAAAAAAACATGTTTACAAATTTCTTTTCGAAAAATTCAATTTATGACAATATTAAAAATGCTCAAAAAGAATCGAATATGGAAAAATTAATAAAGCGAATAAATTTAAATATGTAGGTAAAATTATAAACGCTTTAGATAAAGAATTGATTAAAGCTATAGCTAATAAAAATGGATTTTCCATATAACTTAACAAAGCAAGTATAAAATAAAAAATATCAATTTTAAGAAAAACAAAAATGAAGCATTGTAATACAATTATTAGACTTGAATGTATTTATGTATTAATAAGAAAAAACAAAATAAAAGAGCTAGAGAAGGTATGAAAATATGAAGAAAAATATAAGGGCCTGAAAATTGAAGAGAATAAGTAGAGGATTAGAAAAAAATGAAATTTTATATATTTAATGACAGACTTTCAGATGTTATAAGGAAAAGATTACTGATGTTTTTTTTGGAGATCTTCTAAGGATAGAAGAAAAAAGAAGACTGACTAAAAGAGTTTTTAATTTTATCTATAAAACAACCTCTTTAAAGGTTATGAGAGAACTAAATGTCACGGAAAAAAAAAATCTTAAATGGAAATAAAGTTAGAAATATTATTTTAGAAAACAAGGGTTTCTAGGAAAACCCGAAAAAACTGACTAGAGATGGAGAGAAGAGAAAAACACGAAGAAAGAATGAATAAATGGAATATTGGAAAAAAGGAGAAAAAAATATTAAGATATTTATTGTGATCCTAAGGTGGCCAATCCAAGAAGAAAAACGTTCACTCACTGGATTAATAAATAGAACCCAATTACGTCATCTTTCACAAACTAGAAATAAAACTGAACAGAAGAAGCACTTAATTTCTTAAGGCAATGAAGAACATTATATTTTGTTACTTTTTTTATAAACGAATGACTTAAGCAAGGGCGTGAAAGGTGATAAAAAGAACCAGAAAAATATTTAAAATTTTACCAAAGTGGAAATCACTATTTTCAAACATAAAAAATTAACATGTCTTGGTAAAGAGCCAAATAAAATGTAACCAATAAAGTTTTATTATCAGAACAACTCCATTTTATTTAAAAATAAAATGATGTATTCCATAAATCAACACTTAACAATAAAAATTTACATTCACCGAACTGTTTTCTTCCCTTATTTTTAGTATGACTTCTGGTTTTTTGCGTTAAATCACAGACTAATGTATTGTTATAAATTTGCTAAAGGAAAAAAAATTATAAAAACATTTACTGAAATAATGACGCAAGTCTTCATAGTTAATTTAAAAATTGTATTCCTAATTTAAATTTTTCATTTTTTCACACACAATATACAATAAGTTATACTTGTTTGTTTACGTGTACATAAATCGTATATTGAAATCCAAAGTAAAAATCCAACTTATAAATTATTAGTATCGGTTTGGTTTTTCCGCCATATAATTAACATAAATAAAACTCCAGCAATAAGTATTCGATGTACGTACCACATGGTTCTATATTTTATTGTTTGACTATCGCCTACATACGAGTAGATTCAATTTTCGTACGATACGACCAACTATCCGATCGGTTCATAATTAAGTTCCTGAAGTTCATAAGAATGTTTTCAATTGTTTGGAAGCCCACAAATGCGAATTAATTCTCGTACACGAATAAATATACATTCGCTTATCGCAACCCAATTTCTGTGGGACGTTATACTTCTATTTCTTTTTCAGTTTAGCCTCCGGTACTACCGTAAGGTATTATTCATCATGGATACCGCCGGTATCCATGATCTAGCTTTCAAATCTATGATATAGTTTTCATATAAAAGTAACTTCTTTTACTGGGAATTGAACCTTAGAACGCTTGACTTCGAAATCAGTTGATTTGTGATGATGAGTTCACCACTAGACCAGCCTAATGAGCTGCTACACTTCTCTCTTTTTTCTGTTTACCCTCCGGAACTACTGTAAGGTATTACTTTAGAGGATGAATATGATTGAAGTGTAGTCTTATACAATCTATACTTACATCGTATAAAAAGCATGACTCATCAATTTCGACAGTCATGCTAATTTTTATGGAATTTTTCCGAAAGAAAAATCCACAAAAACTTTCTTAGTTATCCAACCGATTATCGCATGCTTATTAATAGACTTGGTGCCACTCGCTGTATACTTAGTCCAAGAGTAAATAAATAAAACGGAGGCCACGAAATCCAGCTTAGTGTATCTCCTAGCCTAATACCGTAACCATAAGAACATCCCGACCTCCGCATAGTTCAGTCAGCATAGCTAAAAAATACTCATTTTCAAAAAAAAACTTTTATCTGACCTATAGAAACGGGTAAATTAAGAGAAAAATCGCACGAATCCAATGAAAAAATTCAAACGAAAAACTTCTGAGCCGATTTTAACAGATTAAAAATTGTTAGATTACTCTTTTCGAGAACTAAATCAAGATATTTTTGTTGTGTTTTTTATAAATATTACAATTTTTAGAGCGAAAAAACACTTTTTTGTACCTATATGGCGTTTTTTCCCATAGATGCCACGAGCCGATCGATTTTAAAACATATTCATTGGATTCGTGCGATTTTTCTCAAGAGGAAAATTCTATTTTGAAAATAATCTTATTTGACTGGACTAGTAAGTAAAGACAGTCGCCACACTACTCCCTCCATTCCTAGCTCTGAGGCTTTACCCGAGATCGTCTTTTAGACGCCCTAAACCTGAAAATAAATCAGTCATCAGTTTGGCCTCTGTCAGGATGCCACTGACGCAAATACCTCGGCAAATACTTCCATTAGTTCATTTAAACAACTTACTATCGCCTTCGTATAGCTTCCTCCAATCACGACCACCAAACATAACTTACAACAATAGCTTCTACTGGGCGTATTATCACATCTTTAACAGTTTGACAAGAGAAATATATGTGGTGCCCAAACTTCCTCCAGCAGTTGTGAGTACAACTTATGGTAACAATATTTAAAAAAAAACCATGGTCTCTATTTTTTATTTTATACCATAAAGTTTATGTAATTTTAACAGATTAATTATCGATATTTATTAAAAGTATATCATTATACTACCCCACTGATAAGCGCGTAAGAAACTCCCAGGAAGTGATTCTCTCGAAAAACGTATTTCATGCTATTTACGAGCGGTATAGTCTTAATTAAACTTACTAATTAAGACGTGAATTTTTTAGAAACTCCAGAAAATGATGGACAACAGGACAAGGGATATGAGAAAGATAAATTTTCACAAAAACTGGAATCGGTGACCTGGGCCTCCAGTGTGTAGTAAGGCAACTATTAATTTCATAGCTAATTAAATAATATTCCAATAATTTTTAAAGAATGTTAAATAATTTTTCAGTAATAGTAATATAATAATTAAATATTACTGTAAATTAAATAATCATATCGGTAATAAAAGATAATAAAATTGTAAAACGCAAAATGAAATTAATCGTAATAAATGAAAATGGTAAAAATTAATGTATATTTTTTGTTATTTTTTTAAAATATAAAATTTATGTGATGCAATTTAAAAAAATGGCAACACAGCCGGTAAAGGTAAAAAAAAATGTAAAAATAATAAAATTAAAATAAATAATCTAATCGTTAACAAAATAAACTGGGAGACGGTTTTTACAAATTGCAAATTAAAAAAAATTTAAGACCAATAATAACGGATATCTGAAAATTAAAGCTCCAAGGTCATGAGCATAATATACTATAGATACTCACATTTTTCTTTTACAAGTCTTTACAAATAAAATGTTCCTAATGTTTCCGAATTTTTTTATAGAAAATAACACAAAAATCAGTTTCCTGCGCAAAACGTTTGTAATTACCCAAAATGAATATAAAAAAAAAGAGATAAAATCTTACAGCAGGACCTAATTTAGTCGTAGATAATGTGCACCGTAACAACTGCTAAAAACAGCTTCGTTTTATAGTCGCAAAAATGTTGTTCAGTACTGGCTGAAAAAGAAATTTAACTTCTTAATCTAATCTCTTTTAATGAGATGATATTAAAGATTGATAGTACAAAGAAAAAATTAGTTTCTACTCAAAAATGTCCAGAATAAAGGGTGTGTCCAGAATAGTTTTCTTCAAAGTATACGTTAAAAAAATTATCGATGACCAAGATAGAGAAGTAATTCATT
>JAAAKQ030512332.1:3583-17153 GCA_010016005.3 Zanna intricata
AAAGCTTATATTTACAAATTTGCCTTTGTCTTCTTTTGACATGAACACTTTGACTTGTTAAAATATAATTTTGAGTTTTAACTAAACGTTATGAGTTTTAATTAAACATGATCGATAGAGCATACTTGTTTTCTATCACTAAAAAAAAAAAATGTATAAACATTTTTAATACCTTATATAAATAGTATTAAGAAGAAATAGTAATGCAGTATGAAAATGATCTTGTTAAAAAAGGCAAAAAAAAGTGCTTAAATACACTTATTAAAATTATTTTTTTACTATACTTTGATAAAATGAACTGCAAAAATGTGTGTATTTTGATGTCAAACAATTCATACTTTTAACACACACATATAAGTTTTTTTAAATAAATATAATTTTTAAGAGAAAAATTTTTTATGTAGTCTGCCATTATCTACTACTTACATTGTCCTTTACTCTTAATTAGGTTTTTTTCACCATTCAGAAAAGTTTTAACAAGTATAATGAATAATCTTCTTTTATTTCTTCATTGTGAATTCACATTATTAATGTTTTTTTATTCAGTTCAATTTTGGTTTCTTTGATAATTACAAAAACTTTTTTGCTGAACTAATATTGAAAGAATTTAGTATTTGCCTGGGTATTGAAGCAGTGAAGTGTTTTCTTTTAAAAATGTTATCATTGTTTTAGCAGTGTAGTAGATTTAATGCATAATGCTACATTTTCTAAAAAAAAACTTTCTTTCCTTATGGAAATAGTTGTGACAAATTTTTTCTACAGAATCTATGTTTTATTGTATTCATCACTTTTCATTGTACCAGTGTGGGCATTAAATGATAGCTTTCAAGAAGTAAAAAAAAATCCAAAACCTTTTATTTGCATGTATTTAAATATGTTGAACATGTGTTAGTGATTATTTTTCATTTGATGCCTTTTTTATGTCAACAGCCTGTGGCCCTAAATATTAAAGAACAATACTTCAAAGCTATTGAACTTTTTATGCAGTTAGTGATATTAAGAACTGTTTTATGGCTGATCAGTGAGCCTTCCATCCAATTGCAAGCAGTCTGTTAAGCAGCTGTTACAAGTATATTTCTTTTTATTCTGTAATAGGTAGTCTAGGGTTAATTTTACTTTTTTTTCATTGAACTTGTGACAAATTTTTTTCTGCACCTTCACTTGCCCTGTCTTTGAGATAAGAAGGAAGTTTTCTTTTAATTTTTTTATATTAGTATTCTTGGTAATGAGCTATTGAGTTTCAGGTTTTTATAAAAAGTTTTTAGTTTACATAGTTTTTGACTGACTAATTCAAAAACAGTCATGTCGCACCAGTGTGCTCTTAAATAAATCCTAGTTTGAAATTCTTGTTTGCCATTGCTTTCTGTGCATCTATTATTTTATGTTTATTACTCAAAATATAGAAACATAAAAATGTCATTTGAAAGCAGATCTAGATAAAGTTTTACAAATGTGTCTTAATATACACCAGATGCTAAATCAACAAAAATGTAATTTTTTAGTTCTCTGAAAACATAGAGAAGGGGTGTGGTTAAGCTGTAGAGCCACAGCAATGTAATAAATACATTTTTCACATTTAGATTAATTTGCATGCTGTTTAATTATAATAAACGTTTTTATATTTGTTCTTTATAGGATGCACAAAATAAATTTCAGAGCTTTCTAATTCCAATAGTTAGCCTGATGTATATATTTTTTTGGAAACATGGATATAGTTTGTCATAAGTATAGATAAAGACCATTAGTTATTAGAAGAGGATTAATACAATACCTCAGTGATTTCTTTAAGCACTTTCCCCAATAGTTCCTATATTAATGTGTTAGAATTGTGAATATACAAGTATCAGCCTTGTTGTTCATATGCAATAAACATTAATTGTAAGTGACCACACATACACACACGATGTATCCTTAAATCACTTTTAACAATTCAAATTTTTGTATTTGTTTAAAAAAATTCCTAAATTATGATCTGTTGGACAGTCTTTATACATGTGCTGAATCACATTATTTTAAAACAATATAAAGCAATAGCGTACTCTAACAATTTCTTAAATTTAAAGATTACTCTTCTGTGCTGTATCTGTCATTCTTTTGTTTCAGCTTTTCAATCATGGAAGGAATTTGTAACATTATGTTTTCCATATGAAAAGCTATTGATACTGCAATTAATCACTGCATTGTTCATCTCTTCTCAATATAGAAAACATATTGTTACTTGTATTTTTTCTTTAGTACACTGACATTGGACTCATATTTTAAGTTGCTATCACAATAACAGATACTTAACGAATTAATCATTATCCAAATAAACAGAATCTGTGAAGTTGTGGGTGACAAAGAAGTAATTGTTAGCCTTCTAATTGGGAGAAATAAAAATACCTCTTTAATGTTTAAATTCCCCTTATATAATCTGCTGATGGTGTATTGTGTTTCTATCATTGCAGGGAGTTGTGTGGTAGGAAGAATTGGTGGAAGCAAGTTAGACATGTAAAGTGTCTGCTTCAAAATTATTCCAGCTATGATTATTGCACTTATATAATAATGAAAAAAAAAAAATGTTTTAATAAGTTTGTTTATCAGACTGTAATAAAATTATTCATAAATACAGAGTTCAATTTCTTCACTCAAGTTTTCTAATTGTGTTGTAAGATCTTATTTTTTTTTGTTATTTTTTTTTTTTCAGTGAATCTTCTAGTAGTATTACGATGTGTGAAAATACAGTGAAGACATTATTTCTAAATGATGGTGAGCACCAAGATGGGACTGTTTATCGGTTAAAAAAAGGTGAGCTCTCTTTACTCATTGTAGTAAAACTTGTGTTTTCTATACATATAACATATTTAATATAAATTACTCTTGGTTTGTTATAAATTAACTTTGTTAAATTGCCAATAAATAAATAAAATTTCTTAATAGAATTTGTAGAAAATTTTATTATAATAAAAATTATTTAATAAAGTCACTAAAATCAAATAAAAGTTTTAGAAATTCAAAACAAAGCAGATCAAAATGAACCAGAAAAATGTTAAAATTTTATACAAAATAAAAATCTTCTTTATAATTGAATATTTTGCAAAAAAAATTTGTCCAAAGGTATTTGTTTAAGTGAAAAATTCTGGAAAATAAAATATTTTTGTTGAAAAAAATTTTTCTTTTAATTTTGATCAGGGATTCTCGTACTACACATTATAAAAGTATCTAAAGATTGTGTTTTTAATTTCTATTTTCTATAAAGTTTTATTTGTAGAAGTTACATTTACTTCTTATGTGAACAGGTGTTGCTAGTGCACCGACTCCTTCTTGGAAAAAACCAGTTAGTACGCCTAATTACCAATCCCTTACTATATTTAGGTTATGTATTTTCTCAACTTTTGTGATTGATAAATCTGTAATGACTTCTGTCTAGATTGTAATAAATTAACTATCTGAGTTTAACTGATATAATCGAGTCATTAAAAAAATGTTGGAAATGCTTAACTTATTAATTTGTTACCTTGTTATTAACTTGTATATTTTAAATATTTATAGTCTTATATTTTTGTTAATTTAAAGGTTGGACACTTGATCTAAGAGTTGGCCCTACTTTATTTGGAAGAAAAATAACTGTATATTGTAATATACCTGCTGGTGATGCACAGTTTTATCGTAATCAGTATCGAGCTTTAACATGGGAAGGTGCTGCCCATGATGATACTGCCCGTTATTGTCGTGTACATCTGGGGAATTCTGGATCATTTCATTATTATTTTATTTATGATGATAGGTGAATATTATATATGTATTTCTATAATCATATTTTTTTTTAAAAGTATACATTAATTGTTTGATCTATAGTTTTATCGAACCTTTTGATAACCACCTTATGATGTTGGTGCAAATTTAAGGGTTAGTAAAAAGCTTATTTTTAATTTGGTAATGATGTGAAAAAGTTGTAATTTTAAGAATTTAAAAAGCATTACACTATAATGTTTAGTGTATTTTGTATAAGTCAATTTTACTTTTTTTAAATGTTTATATGTTTCTTAATATATATTTTTAAAAAATTACTAAATAAAAAAAAAAGTTAACATTTATTTAAAATTATACTTGCTTTGCTTGCAGATTCGCCAATGCAGGACAGAATAAATACTTATAAAAAATGTTTAAATACATTATGTGCAGTATGAATTGTTGGTTCAAATAAAATTAAGCAGTGATGTGATAGTTGTAAGCAACAATGCAATATTGAATGCGATCACATATTATTGTAAAATGTTAGAAATCTGCTTAATTAAAAGTCCAGTTACTCTGTACTGACCAATATGGTTTTTATAAAATTAAAATCTCTTTTTATCATTAATTGATTAGCTACACTCATCTACTTTATTAGATCTAGCACTACAGTAGAGATTTGCTATCTGAGTTAATGTAACTGTAAGATCCTTGAATTACAAAGAAATTTGGATTATTGTGTATGTAAAAAATAAAATTATTGATTATAAAATACAGGAAGGGATTGTAAAATACATTATTTTAGAATCTTTTATAGAGATTATAAAATACATTACTTTCTGCTGGTCTAATCAATAATGCTGGCAGAGAAACCTTTATCTTCTAGCAGTTGGCATTGAAAATACAGCACCTTTTTCAGTAATATTAGTCCAGAAATTAGCAATCTTCTTTCACAAAAGGAAGAAAACCAAAAATACAGTGTCTCACCCATTTTTTCAAAATCACTTTTCTTCATATATGATTTGGAAGTAGTAGTACTTTCTGAAGTGTTTTTCTTTGAACTCTAGGATTGTAACTTTCAACAGTTACTTCTCCAGTCTCCTAAAGTTAACTGAGTTATTCTGAGATTTTGAGCTGTAGCTTTAATTGATTTGCCTTTATATATGTTTGAATGTGTCTAATTTTACCCTTAATGTCAATGAGACATGTTTTCTTTTTGAACTCATTTTATATTAAATATATTTTATTATATTTAGGTTCAACTTAAATTTTTTTTTAATTGGAAGAGTTGCTGTCTTATCTAAAGCACATGAATGTTTTGTTATTGAAAAAATTAAAAATTTATTTACTTTTTTAGCATTACGTAATGGTGTTAAATATTTTTGGAACATTCAGTTTTGTTATAAAACAGTTTTAAAATTGTATAACAACCTTTACCTACAGAGGATTAGTATATTCATCACCTTTTAAAGTACAATCTGCAGGCATTAATAAATTTGACCTTCAAACGTAAAAGAATCCTAACTATTTTTTTTAGGGATGTTTAATCAATTATTAAATATAGATTGGTAACTTCATTTGTTGCTTTTCTAATATTTTTTACTTTTTTGTTCCTTAAACTGAAGGTGGAACTCATCAGAAAACATGATAACACTTTTTTTAGATTTCTTTATTTTGCTTGCACATGCTTTAGTATTTTTTTTATATTTCTTGATAGCTGGTGTTAGGAACTGTTTTTAGATGGCCAGCAAACTTTTCACTACCTGCAAGCAATATGTGTTGAAAAGCTTTCACCTTTACATTTTACCTGTTAATTCTCAATCTAAGTGTACAGCAAGTAGATAGACTATGGTCAATTTATTTTTCTCACTAGTAACAAATCTTGTGACAGTTAATATTTTCAGCTGCTACACTTGCCTTTCTTTAACATGAAAAGGACACAGTTTCTTTAATCTATTTAAAAATAATATTCATAGTATCTTAGCTAATACACTTATGATGGTTTTGAATGATGTGGCAAGCCATGTGTAGGTGGGTTTTGTCGTGTAACAACACTTTCTTTGACAATAGACTTTATGGAAGCCGAGCTCATCGTGGATGGTTTGATGGGTAGAACTGTGACTAATGTTCAAAGAAGATGCTACTCATGCATGGTAACTTGCCTATTTGTCAGAACCATTTCTTGAGCTTACTGAATCTGTGGTGGAGATTGACAGGTGTCCTGCTTCTTCTTCATGTGTTGCATTCATCCAGCACTTTTAAACTTCTCAATACATGAAAAAATGCTTTTGAATGATAAAGCACTGTCTCCCCTTGTGATAAAAGTCTATGATGAATTTCAGCCCCTTTCACACCTTTAGACTAGAGAAATCGGATTACTGCCTGTTGTTCTTCTTGATGTAAACTGCTAGCAAAGTAGACTTGTTTACACTGTAATAGCTAATGTGATTGGGATCAAATTTTGCTTACTTAACCGCAACTGTACTAACTTTAATCATGCATTTATAGAAGGCTGTATGACAAACTTGAAGGTATGTTATGGTGAATCTGTAGATATTTTTTGACTTGCCCTTTATACAAAAAATTTTGATTCTGCAAGAAAACATTGAAGTTTCCTTAATATGTCTATTATATATCATCAGATGAACAAAGAATTTTAACTTCACATTACGCTGAGAATATAGAGAACAATATAACCTCAGTAGATAAACACCTCAGAAAGATAAAATATTCCACCAAATTAATTTGCACCCTACTGTGAAAGTTCAAACCTAAAGGAGTTTATGAAAATGAGATATCTTAACATCTAATGGAAAGTAGTAGAAACATTTACTGTAATAAATAAATAAATTTTTAAAATATTTGTTTTAATTTTATGAGTTACTTTACTTGAGATGATTGAAATGGTAGATTATAAAATGTTAGGAATTAGAATTTGCTAAGAGATTTTTGGTACAAAGTTAATCTGTTGATACTATGACGTGGGTGAATGATTCGTATTTAGCACGTTATCGTCTTCCCCACAATTATTTAACAATACAATCCTGGTCGCCAATTATAGTGAGAACATGAATTATAGTGACAAAACGATATCAAGCCTTCTCACAATAATTTATTTAACACAACAACAAACAAACAACAAACATTTACAACGCTTAACTAAATCTACATGAAACAATTTGTACTTCGCGAAATGTTACCACTGACAACTACATCACACGAATGAACCAATGCACGGGTCGCTTGCCTCTCTTTATATACAGTTAGTCATGCGTCTAGAATAGACCAGAAGATTCCATTCGCTTCTATTACAAATATCTTCATTATCTATAAATAATACAATTAACTCTAAACAATATAAATAATTACTTTAATTTCAGAACTAAGCTTTATAAATGTCAATTGCCAAATAAAAATTCATTCTTAAGTAAAAATAATAATTCAAACAAAAATACAACTTTACTGTTTCTAGTAGGAATCTCGTACTTTCTAGAAGGTTCGAAATCTGATTACATATAACAAATACTGAATTATTTAAATCCTATTAACATACAAATGAAATAATAACAAAATATTATTATTATTAAATGTAGAAATGAAATAATATCAACAAAATATCATTATTAAATATTATTAACATAACAGTTTAACAATGTTTATCACTTTAATTAGTTATACATTTATTTTTTGGACTTCAATATATTTGGGGAGTTATAATAATTTTTATTAAAACTTTGTACTACAACAACCAAAGTATAGCAGTCACACTATTAAACATTGAGCACATTTTAAAAATTAGTGTATGTTTATTTACTTTTTACTTAGTATGTGTTTGCTTTTTGCTTTACTCTTTGCTGAGAATTTATTTAGGATGAAAAGTTTAATTTAGGATTAATTCAACATTTCAAAATTAAAAATTATTGTATTTATCAAACATAATGAATACAAATTTCCTTGTTTTTGAGGGTTACCATATTTATATGTTTCTTTTTATGTCTATTTTAGTGAAACAAAAGCTGGTTCTGGATATATACTAGTGGATCCAGAACTAAGTATTGGTGGTACAAACTTACCATTAGATTGTATTCAATGTGTCACATATCTTTCTAAATGTTTGGGACCTTTCTCAACATGGGAGAAAAAATTACAAGTTGCTAAAGAGACTGGTTACAATATGATTCATTTTACACCAATACAGGTAATAAACTATCAGTTTATAATATTTATTAAATATCACTTTACTTTTGTGGCATTCCATTGTTGAGGGTTTAATTGACTCTGTATTAGAGGTCAGTTTGATATTACAAGAGGTTATCTGTAAAGTAAAGACTGTTATAGCGATACACCAGTGATACACTATTATAGCGATACAGCAGGTTCAATATACCTTCGTTGTATTCTTCTGCTATCAGTCCATTTAGCCACCATTAACAACATTTTTAAGTTCATTGTCACCTGCGAATTGCTTCCCACTCAAAGATTCTCTCAGTTTCCCAAACAAATGGTAATCAGGAGGAGCTAAGTCTGGACTATGTGGATGGTGATCATAAATTTCCCATCCAAATGTTCTCAGTAAATCGCATGTCGGACACACAACATGTGGGACGTGCATTATCGTGCAGCAGGACAATGCCATCAGTCAGCTACCCATGTCACCAATTTTAAATGGCGCGCCGTAACTTACATAGTGTTTCACAGTAGGCTTCTGCATTTATAGTCATTCCACGTGGCATGAAATCAAAAAGCAATATGTCAAACCGATTCCAAAAGATTGTGGCCATCAGTTTACATTCAAATGGCTGTGGCTTGACCTTGGTTGGTCTGGTCAGTGGTTGAGGATGACGTCATTCACTTTCTCTGTGGCATGTAGTACAAAATCCATGTTTCATTGCCGGTAACAATTGGATTAAGGAACTCATCACCTTTTTCTGTGTAGGCCATCAAAAATTCCAAAGCAGATTCTGTTTGGTTTTTTTTTGTAACGTTCCATTAAGACATATGGCATCCGATGTACATGAACCTTTCTGAAATCTAAATGGTCATGAACAATGTGACTAATAACAGCTCTTGAAAAATGAGGAAGAAGAAGGGCCAGGTCAGAAATCGTTGAAGGACGATCTTTTCTGATTTCATCATCCACACATTTCAACATGTCCTCGGTGATTATCAAGGGCCTCCCTGAATGTTCTTCATTGTGCACATTAATTCTGTAATTTCTTCACCATTTTTGGATGTCTCTTTCATTCATCACATTATCACAGCATTCAGCAATTGACTGTCTATGAATTTCAGCTGGCTTAACGTTTTAATGGTTTAAAAACCGTATGACTCCACATATTTCACAGTCGACGTAATAACTCGCACATAGTCAAAGATACTACAACGTGAACACTTACAGACAATAATGCAGTGTGTACTTTACTAGTGTGGCCCTGAATGACACAGGTTCTCCAACCGTAGCAAGAGAAATTTCCCTGCTATCTTTACTTTAGAGATATCCCTTATATACAAGATAATTTATTCCTGAACTGTGGATTGTATTTAATGCTCAATTTTTTGAAGCAATATAATTTCGATAAAAAATTAATAAATGTAATTATTTGGTAAAATAAAAGACAAAATAATCTGTAGGCTTTTGAAATGACAAACTGAACAAATATTTTCATTGCCTAATTTCAAACTTTTTTTTTTTGAAAATGGTATTTTAATGACCACTCATAAAAGTTTCCACAGAAATGTGAAATGTTTTCACATTTTGAAGTATATTATTGAAAAAACATACTTATAAAATTTTCTTTGGTTTGTCATTTTGGAAGTAACTTGTTTTAAATAATTTTCAACATACAACTGAACTTAGCATTTTTATTAAATTTGTGTCATGTAATAAATATTGTTGGCAGATTGTTTTTTAAGAAGTTAATTTTACACTCTAAAAAATGCTGGTAAAATGTTACATGACTTTCTTGGCTACACTGATCAAGTCGTACAATACCTTGTTTGAAAAAAATTTTTTTTTTTATTTATATATATTCTGTAGGTAAATAATTTGCTTTTAAAGTTTTCCCCAAAGTGCCTTTGAAGAAGATCAGAATTGGTGTTTTTGCACTATCCTTCCATCCCCTTAAAAAAAGTTTGAAAAAAAAATATTATCACTGCCCCATATGTAGAAATATTTCAGCCAAATTTGATGAAAATCGGTTTGGTCAGCCCTGTTATATGGCCAAAAGCAGCGTGACATACGTATGCATACATATGTTTTTTTTTTATCTAGATGAACTAGCTAGACCCTAAAACATAAAATTTTAAAAAGAACTCAATACCACATTTTTGACATGATCACCATACTTTCTCCAATAATGTGACTATTCTAGTCATATTTGCTGGGAACGTAATGTAATGAATTCTTAAATTGTTTTAAACCTAATTTTTTTCTTATTTCAATTTTTTGCAGGAATTAGGAGGTTCAAATTCTGCATATAGTTTACGTAATCAGTTGGAATTAAACACAACTTTTCATGAAGGTGATAACAAAGTTGATTTCAATAAAATTACTCAGTTCACGGAATGGCTCAGAAATGAGTGGAAGGTAAAATTAAATTTTTTTTTTTTTTTTTTCAAAAATGGGATTAAACGTTGTTTATAACTATACTTAAATGCTAATCTTAAAATTATTTTCTTAATGGATTGTTGAAATAACAGTTGGCAAACTGTAAACAAATATATTTTTTCTTTTTTTTAGTTAGTCCATTATCCAAGTCTCTTCAAAGTGACTATATTGGATTTGCAATCCTCCCAGTATCTTTTCATATATTCCGATCTTCGTGCCTTTATTGTGTTGAAAATATTCTTGTTGTGAGTCTCTTTCTTGTGAGTGTTTTTGTCCTTGATATTTTTGTTTAATTTTATCTTTTCTGTGATGTCTTCTGGTGTAAAGCCAATTTCCTTCAGATCCTCTCTTAGTTCTCCGATCCATCTGCATCCTGTCTTGGTATTTTTACTCCCGACAGAACGAGATGATATATGTGTTTGGGGTAAGAGGTTGCTACTATTTTCCTCAAAAACTACTGAATTGATTTCAGTGCAGGATTTTGCATTACATAGGTATTACTTAAAGAGTAGGTTCATAGACATATTTTATGGTTAAAAGCCACCAATGGGTGCTGCAGTAGATATGTTTTTCTAAAATGGATGTCCTGATTTTGATGCGGTTTTTTTCATTACATAGGTATCACCTCAGAGCTGGTTCTTAGATTTGTTTTATGGTTATAAGCCGCTAGGGGTTCGCGCAGTAGATATGTTTCTTTAGCCTTGAACACCCTTTGAATGTTTCTAAGTCTTTGCGATTAATATTTTAATATTTAAGTATCCTCTTTAAATATCCAATTTAATTTCATGTTGGATTTTAAAAAATGTTTAATTTTATTTACTTGTTCAAGTCGAGATTGTACTGTACCAGTTGTTTCAGAAATCTTGAATCTTCTATCCTCTTGATTTGTACAAAGAATCTTAGTTTCCTTTTATGCATATTATCAGTGATGGTTCTAACTCTTTGTAAATAACTTTGTTGGCCATGATTCACTGCTGCCCATCCTTCTGGTACCTTTTATTGATGCAGGTTCTTCCAATTCTTTCAATTAAATGGAGTCTGTCTGTTTTTTATTGTTCATTCAGGTGGAAGAGTGTTTCTGCTGCTTATGTGGCTTCTGGTTTTATAATTGTGTTGTCTTATTTTTTTGTTTATAGATAGTCAATTTTTTTGTAGGTGTATCAGGTTAATTTTTGTGCTTTATCTAATTTGTTTGTTCTTGTTTCAATTACACTTTTTTTTCGTTAGGTTGTTTGTTTTATTTCTCTGTGGTATTTAGATTGGGTTTTTATTTTGTTGGTTTTTGGGCATAATTTCTGTCTTTTCAAATGATATTTTATGGCCAATTTTATTTGCAGTGTTCTGAAGTGCTAATATCTGTGTTTTAGCTTCATCGATGTCATTTGCTAGCAGTGCCAAGTCATCAGTGAAACCAAGGCAGTTTGTTTTGATTTTTTGCCTACTTCTTTAATTTTGGGGGACATTTTTGAACCATTTCCACATTATTATATCCAGACTGCAGTTGAACAGTAGCGGTGAGAGTTCATTGTCTCGGGACAGTCCTGTTTTGATCTCAAATGGTTCCAAGTGTTCACCTCTGAATTTCACTTTTGACTAAGTGTTTTTTGAGGGTCAGTTTTATCATGTTTATTAATTTGGGATATAGTCTGAGGTATCTTAGATTTTTTTTTAGCAAGGATTCCCTGTAGATGCAATCTTATGCTTTTTTGAAGTCTACATTCACCTATGTATCTGTGTTTTTTTTTTGTAGCAATCGGTTATTAGGTTGAGACTCATGATTTGGTCTGATTTGGTCAGCCCCTCCAGAGTCTGAAACCTCCCTGGTATTCTCCTAGTTCTTTCTTAAGTTGTAAACTGATCTCTTTGAGAATGATTCTTGAAAAAATGTTGTATGTTATGCTTAGGAGTGAGATTGTCCTGCAATTGCTAGGGTCTGTTTTGTTTGCTTTTTTGTATGATTTCAGTGTGTCTTTATAGTGTTGCTTTTTTTTTCCGTAGGGTTCGAGTGGTTTCTTTTCTTTGTTTTACTAGATTTTGGAAGGATGTTTTTGATTTTTGGGGTTGGTGTAATAGCCATGCTTGATGTGGAGAAGAGATATAACTTATCCACTGTTTCATCATCGCATTTGCTGTTCCACCATTGATGCTTTTTACAGGATTTTATTGGGGCTAATTCTTCTGCAATTTGTTTAAGGCTATTGACTTGGTCTTTGAGCTTATGTGTGATTGTTATTTTTTTGGTTACTTTTTAGTAATTTTCATTCTTGATTAGTTGATTAGTTAGGTAGGATCTATTTTTCTTTTAGTTTAGGGGCTTGGTTTTGTTGCTTTCTTTGGGGAATGAATTCAGTTTTAATCTTGACTGTGTAGTGATCTGAACCTGTATCTACTCCTCGGAGACTTTTACATTGTAGATTTTTTTGTAGTAGTGTTTGACCATGAAGACATGATCTAGTTGCCATTCCCCTTCAGTGTAGTCAGAGTGTTTCCAGGCTTTGAGTTTTTGAGGCTCTTGAAATATGTGAATTTCGAGGTTATTTTGTGGTTTTTGCAGAGATTGATGAGTCTCTGTCTCTTCTTTTGTTCCCTTTTGGGCAAGCCATTTTCCGATTACGTCGCAGTATCTTCTTTCTCTGCCTAATGTATTGAAGTCTCTGATTGTTTGTGTAACATGAATTTTGGAGATGGTATTTTGGATTTGGTTTGTTAGAGTAGGTTTCATAATTTTTCTGATCCTTTACAGTCTTTTAGAGATTTGTTTTTACTATTAGTAGGGGTATGGCATTTATTCAAGTGTAGATTTTATTAGATGTTTTTAGGGTGAGTGTTGAGATTCTTGGGGATTATAATTAAATATTATACCCAATTACCTTTTTATAGATAACGTTCTGTAATTTCTAAAGTTTCCATCAAATAATAATCTGAAATTTCTGATTTTTTTTTTTGGAAAGAAATGGTTTTTGTTTATGATATACATTATAATATTTGATTTTTATATTTTTACAGATGCTTAGTATTTGTGATGTAGTGTTAAACCACACTGCAAATGAAACACCATGGTTAAAACAACATCCTGAATCAACTTATAATCTGATAAATTCACCCCATTTAAAGCCAGCTTATCTACTTGATGTTACCCTTTTTAAGCTGAGTTTGGAAGTAGCTAAAGGTGATTGGGAATTCTCTGGTATACCTGCTGAAGTAAACTGTGAAGCACATCTTAGTGTAAGTATTTATATATATATATAT
>JAAAKQ030512343.1:0-51162 GCA_010016005.3 Zanna intricata
ACCCAACCACCAAAGAACACCGGTATCCACGATCTAGTATTCAAATCCGTATAAAAGTAACTATCTTTACTAGGATTCGAACCTTAGAACTCTCGACTTCGAAATCAGCCGATTTGTGATGTCGCGTCAGCCACTAGACCATGTTATATTTGATCTGGATTCTATTTATGTGGAGGACTATATACTGAATCCTGGCTCGCCGAACTTGCTAGATCGGCAATTTACGCTCGTGTATTATTTTCTCCAGGCAAACACAATAACAACTACGATCTTTGCCCGAGAAAGTACGATTTTTTTCTTAAAAATGATCCGATACGGTCGATACATCTGGACCGCGACATAACTGTCCGATGCGACGTATATAAACATAAGTACTACGACTTATGTTTATATACGCTTTCCACAGTCGCACCAGATTTAATCGACCACTTCAATTTTCTTAATCCCCTCCGAAAACTCTGTATTAGTTTTTCAATCCCAGCCCTCGAGAAATTTAAATCTTTATTTGGGAATTTTTCGCGAGTTATGAGTAAAAAAATGTTTTTAACACCTAGTCGCGTTTTGCTATATCCTTATAGAATCGCTTTTAATTTTCAACGGACACGGATATCGGTGATAGAATCCGATAAAATCCGTGACGAAAGATGGATTAGTGAAAGTGGCTTCGTCTGACATCGATAAATACAACGTCCTAAAGGGTAGCGGTAACTGAATCGTGATGAACTACGGTCCGTTCCCAGCACATACAGAGCGAAGGCTGTATACCCGAGAAAAATTATCGGATACAAAAATAACAAAAATTAATCTATCAACAATTAATTAATCTAACTAACAAAAATTAATCTGACTCGATGAAAGACCAAGTTCGTTCACGAACTCTAATCGCTAGCATCCAGACACTGGGTAGCAAAAGGAAATTTGGTTCGAACGAACCAAGTTCGACGAACCGGGTTCCTGTGCAAATAATCCGCTGTAGTTTTATTTTTAATTAAATGTGGAACGGTGTTTTCTTAGAAATATTGTAGTTTGTTTTATTCAGTTGTTATGTCTCTTTTTTCCCAGGTTTGGGACTATTGTTTTATACATATTATTCTCATGCATATTATTATTTCATTTGTGTGTATGTTCCCTTTTGTTTAATTGTTACTAAAAATAAAAATATTAACTGTTATTTATCATTCGTTTTCATCAGTATAAACAATTAAATATAGATTTTAAAATTTTGTTGGATCGCATAAAATCTTTTATATTTTTCCGTCAACAGTATTACATCGTATTTTTGTATATCAGAGTTTCATATAAATTTGTAATAGATTTGTAGACGATTTACATTTAATAAGATGCTATGTATTATTTCTATAATTATGTTATATTTTTCAATTTCGTGTAGATAACGGTTACGAAATTTTGTTTTGAATAATACAGGAAGTTAGATTTGATAAATATGAATGAATGAAGGCTAATCTAATTTAAATTTCGTTTATCCGGCCGGCTTTGTGAAACGAAACTGCTTCTGGAACAGCAACGTGGCAACGTGTATTTATTTACTATTTCTCGTAGTACGACGGCGTCGTCGTGATGAGGATACCAGGAAATCCCACAGGATTAGGGGAGCCACGCCGACGGTAATATTTGCGCACGCGTGTACACCCCGGTGCAACGCCCAGATGAGACGCACTCGTTGCAAGTCTCTGCGGGCATTGATCCTTGTCGTCTGATAAAAACTTCGCGTGTGCCTGTGCCTATAAGTATTTTTGTTAATAAACTTACGCACACGTGTGTCCATTAATTGTGATTTTAATTTATTTTTTTCAAAAATACTGTAATTTAAAGTTAAAGAATAAGTTTAAAAGTTTAGCCGTAATAATCTTAATAACTGCTTTTATGGCGGTTTATACTAATAGAAAGTAGCAATATTTACAAGTCATTTGTAATGAAATAGATGTAACGCTCATAATGAGTATTTTACAGGTTATCTGTAGCTACTGGTTTACGATAAAAAATCAGTATTTAATGTACTGTCGAGATCCCTTCGAGAACCTTCTTTTATTAGACATTAAAAAAATGAAAAAGATTAATTTTATGAAATATTATAAGTTTCCCATTCTTTATGATTTCTTATCTATTCTAATATTGGTGTGGCTTTCGTAAATTTTTTTTTAACATATTGTTATTTGAATATCAGAAGTACTTTACTCATTAAAAAAAGAAAACGAAAAACAAATCGTCTCATGTCACATTATACTCTTTTTTCTTCTTTACGCTAATGCTTTTCCGGATTTCGCGTTATTATACTGTACTTTATTGCTGATTACCATAAAAAATCTAGATATTGTTTCTACCTTATTGTCCAAGCGTCCTTAGTTCCAATCTTACTTAGGCTTAGCGTTACAAAACTCATCTGTTTTCATAATTAAAAATGTAAGTTAACCGTAGTTTGGCTTCAGTCTGTTATTGTGAATAGGAAATAAATAATTCTTATATAACGGCCACGATTCATCCGTCGGCGTAGATTGTTTTTTTCACAACGGGCCTCTTTTCTTATCCGTGATTATCATTATTATAGTTTTATGGATGAAGGTCTGACCCTTTTTTAGATTCTCCTTGTTAATGGATATCAGGACCTGAAGAGGGATTGGTATCTGATAGGGAAGCTACCTGTCTAGCGATTTGGACGACTTTGTTCCTGTATATTGGCTAAACAATAGGCTTTTAATGGTTGAAGGATCTTTATCACATAAAGTCAGAATTAGCCCCCTCACCTCTAATAACTAATTACGTAAATATTTTTTTTTTTTATATGAAGAAATCATTTAATCCAGTTGTATTAAATGTTGATCAACTGTTTTGTAACTTGTTACGATACTGGGCAGCGGTTCTGATCTAGTTGAAGATGTAGTTTTTTTTTTTTTTTTTTTAACTGGGCGTGAATGCTCATATTTCTGAATTCTGTTCGGTTATCAGGTTTAGGAAACTGACAGTAATATCTACTTAATTAGAATTAAGTTTGTGATCTCAATATGTTCAACGGTTGAAATTTAAACAGTGAATCTGCGTATAATAATTATTATCATACACATTCTGTTTCATCATCTTTTTTTTTTATGCAAAATTATTTTTTGCTTTTATATAGATTACAATACAGTATACATTCATCATATATTTGCTAGTAAATTTATTAGGAAGTAATCCCATTAGGCTTATGTTGATTTCCAATGTTTGTATATAGAAATTATGCACTTAAACATAACATGATTTGGATTTGTCTTTTATCTGTTTAGCCTCCGGAACTACCGTTAAGGTATTACTTCAGAGGATGAATGAGGATGATGTGTATGAATGTGAATGATTCTTGTACAATCTCAGGTCGACCACTCCTGAGAAGTGTGGTTAATTGAAACCCAACCACCAAGGATTTAGGACTTGCAAATATTAGTATTACCGTACCAGAATATCAACAGACTTTTTATAATGAAAAACAGTTTTACTACATTTTCTTAGGATCCATACATTTTTCAAGATACGAGATCAGTTGAACAAGTAACCGAACATTTTTAATTACATCCCAAGGGAGATATTTAATGACGCGTGGTTGGAAACACTGTGTTCCCCATAACTTCCTCTCTAATTACATTTCTTGGATTCCTGATATCTCGTTTAGTTTTCATGTTATTGTCATTTGAGTGCAACGTGTTTAAGTATTAGTAGCGATTTTGTAATGTGCGATTTTCGGCAACAACGATACAACGTAAAATCTTGCGTGATACTAGGGAAAAATCACAGAAACGTTTCACATTTTGAAACAAGCTTACAGTGATGATGCTGTGGGTCATACGCAGGTTTTCACGATTTAAAAGTGGTCGTCTATCATTGAAGATGACCATCGACTAGGAAAATCTTCGATCGACTGATGACAGTCACGTTCAGAAAATCAACGATCTGGTTAGTGCAAATCGCCGATTGACTGACAGAGAACTTGCAGGTTAGAGGATAGCATCTCGATTGGATCATGCCATTATGACTGAAAATTTGAACATGCATCGCGTTGTAGCAAAGTTTTGTTCCTCGTTTGATGACCGAACAGCAGAAAGAACATAGAGTGGACGTTTGTCGGCAACTTCCTGAAAAAGGCAATGACGATGAAACATTTATGCAAATGATCATAATGGGAGACGAAAGCTGGATTTTCGGCTACGACATCGAGATCAAAGGTCAATCATCACAATGGATTGGCAAGGATCTCCACGCCGCAAGAAAGCACGTCAGTCTCGATCCATTGTCAAAATGATGCTCTCGGTTTTTTCGTTTTTAATGGAATTGTGCATTTTTAATTCTGTCCTTAAGGTGAAACAGTGAATCGTGTTTACTATCAAGATGTTTTACAACGGTTACTTGAAAAAATCCTCAAAAAGAGACCAGAGTTGTGGCGAAAAAACTTATGGTTCCTTCACCACGACGATGCACCCGCACACTCAGCTTTGTCAATTTGTCAGTTTAGTGTTAAAAATTAGATTACTACCTTCCCTTAGTTTCCCTTCTTGCCAGACCTGGCACCTTGAGATTTTTTCTTATTTCCGAAATTAAAATCTGTGATGAAAGGACGATATCTCGTTTTGAGACTATTGATGATGGTAAAAGAAGTTCGTAACGGACCTTCAAGGCCATTTCAAATGAAGCTATACAGGTTTTCTCCGCGAAGTGGAAACACCGCCGGGAAAGAATGTAAATTCGGGAGGGGAGTACTCTGAAGGGGAAAAGAACCAATAATCTGTAAAATTAATTATAAAGATTAAGAAAATAAAGGTCGGTTATTTTCTGAACAAAAAAGAAAAAATGAAATTCAGGTATTTTCTGGACATACCTTGTACATTTTTCTCAGAAGATATTTTTTCAGAAAAAAAATTTATATATTTATGAAAAAGTTTTTTTTCTATTTTGAATTGATTTGCTTTTTAAGAAATTATCTCCTCCATTGGAATTAATTTTTCATGATTTATTGCATTGAGTATGTAATCCAGGAAAATATTTCTGGGAAATAAATGTGTTAGGGAACATTTTGTTAAAATTTTAGTTTTCTTTGTAGTTTAAAAAATCATAAAAACTGGATAAATTGATTACTTAGCTAGGTAGTTTATCTGAGGATTTAAAAAAAAACCAAAATAATACTTGAGAAAAAAAAAATTAGCATTCTATATTCATAGCAGTAATATTTACATTGCATATTAACAAATTCCATGATTCAGATGAATACTGGGTAACCAGTGGTATTGCATTATCCATTCCTAAAGGTTTTAGTAAAATGTTATTTGATTTAATATCCTTTAGTAAATTATCAATTATTATGAGTTCATACATGACATATAAACTTAGGTAAAGTAATAAATCAAACTAGATGATTTATTACTTAAAAAGCACTGTGCTGTGACAGTGCTCTTTAAATTTTTTTTTTTTTTCAGTTGATAGTTGTATGTATATATTTTTAATAATTTTGTTTTACTGTTAAGCTATAAGGGGAGGATGATATGATCCACAATTGAAAAAAGATAGTCAAATGAAACAAATATGGCATAAAAGCATATTGTATTTACTACAATAACTTACATTCATTTTTCCATGTAGTTAGCCATTTACAGCTACATATTTCTCCCTACTGTGAATCACCTTTCTCATTCTATGAAGAATGCTGGTGATCTTTCCTTGATCCATCACTTTCCTGCTTCCTTCAGTTCATCATCCATGGTGAAATGAATACCCTTAATATTCCTCTTTAATTGTGGAAAGAAGTGAAGATTGCACGATATGAAATCTGTTGAATGTGGAGGATATGAAATAGGTTAAAGTTTCAACTTGACAATAATCTTGATGGTAGTACTTGATGTGTGCAAATGAGCATTATCATGTTGAAGAATTAACAGCTCTGTGTATTGTTGAACACGACGCACATCTCCAAAGGTGTGCCAGAAGCACCAAAAGGAGGTGAGAAATGTTGCACCTCCTTTAAGTCATTCTCATCAGTCATAAAAACTGAGCAACTATTGCAAGGTTCACCTTCAATATTCTTTTAACCAGCTTTTGATGTACAAAATTTTATCACTCATCTACTCAAAGTGCTTTGAGCAACAATTTTTTATCACCATAAATGTCATTTAGATGACAATAAATATCACTAGTTCACTTTTTCCACTTTAAAAATTCAGTTGCTGCAAGTTGTTTTTGACCAGTTGTCATAGAAGGTGTACTCGACTTCATAAGATTGGTGACTGACAGAAAGTGAGAGGGCTTAGGTCAACAGGTTGTGGAATGTTAGTTTTATAGGGGAATAGAACTTCAAGGTGGCAACACCTGTTGTGCTTTGTGTGACATTTCATTTTCCCATTACATTTCAATTGCCCCCCTCCATACATTGACTAGATTTTTAATAGGAAAAGTAGTTATAATATTGCCAGATAGAATCAAAAATATACCAGCATAATATAAAAAACTATGTAGAGTGCAATACGCTATTTATAAATGAGAAAAAGTTTGCAAGGATTTTTATTGCGTTGTTAGTGGAAAATTGATTTTGAAGGCTGTGTCATAGTAGCCCATTTTCAACAGCATGTTGATAAAATGATGAAGTAAGGCAGATGAGTAACCGGTGAAGAAGTAGCTAGTGTCTCTTATATAAATATTGGTAAAATTCAATCCTTACGAAAAATTTGAATTATAACAGTACAAGTTGCAAGAGCAGTGTTAAGGTGACTTTATAAATCACAAATTAGAGAGGTTTTTACTCTGTATAATATTGTTACCTGTTATGAAATTCACTGGCATCATTTTGATCTTGAAATAAAACTACAAGATTTTGAATTGAAGACTACATTCCAATAATTATTACAGAATTCAAATTAGAACCATCAGCAAGTAAAGAGCTTATCAATGTTTATGAAAGTTACTATTTTTTTAAATTAATTATTTTTTTATGAAGTTGAAGAGTTTAAAAAACATTAATTACCATTATTACTCTTACAGTTGTCCAATATTATGTTAGCTTTCATTCAAGTTTATTAAGATAAATAAAATAAAGGTTGAATTCTGTTTCATGACAATAATTATCTAGGCTGCTTATCTGACATAGTACACAATAATGGAAATCAGCTTATCTGACATTTTATACCCCATGTTTCTTCATGTAAAATCGTGATTTTTGTTTACTTATCCTATATGATGTTTTGTATATGAAACTGTTATCAAGTGCAAGATATATTTCATTATGAAGAAAAAACGTTACTATTAAACTAGAGGAATAAGATCATAATTACAAAGGAAAGTTAAATTGAAAAATGAATAAACTTTAGCCCTTGTGTAAGGTAAAAGTAATAGCCATGATATAAACGATTGAATCTTATAGCCCTAATATATCATTAAGATTACATATATTGATGACCAGAAGCATTGTACCAGCAAAAAAGAAGAAAAAAAGTCATGGTCATAACAAGAACCCATTGCATCTAGTGGTGTACTCATCGTTGCTAATCAGCTGATTTCAATGTCGAGAGTTCAAAATCTTGGTTCAAAGGCAGTTACTTTTGAATACTAGATCTTCAATATTGGTGTTCTTTGGTGGTTGGATTGAAATTAACTGCAGATCTCGGGAACAGTCAACCTGAGACTGTACAACACTAAATTTCATTTACATCATATATCTGGAGGCTAAACAGAAAAAGAGAGGTCATAACAAGACATAGTTTGGTTTTAGTACTTTTATATCTGAGGCTATGAATTAATGAAAGCAGATTTTGTCATGTTCCAAAAGGCTAATTTTCATTTTTGGTAAATTTGTGAATTTTATTAATGAAAATGGAAATAGACAAGCACATTTTTCTTATTTTGTTAAATTGTATAGATATTGATGTAATTTTTGCATGTACTTTGCAATTTTTTTTATTTTCATGACTATTTTTTGGATTTCTGATTTCTAGGCAGAAGGGATCTATAGGTTTATGGCTGTATGGCCTTCCTGACATCAGTTTATATATAATCCTGTAGATTATATTTATCTTGTCAAGATATATATATATCATGACAACATAATATATATAACATTATATATATATATTGTATTGTGTGTGTATATTGTATATGATGAATATATTTTGTATTAAAATGTTATAATTTAAAAAAAAAAAATTTTATTTCTTGTTTTTTTATTTTCAGTGGTGGGATTATCAGAATCAGAGAATGTAGCTGAAAGTGGTGGAGAAGGTGACGATTCAGACGAGGAAGAGTGGAACTATTTTAAGGGTGAAGAAAAAACAAATAGTGAATTAACAAAAGAAGAAATCGAGGTAAATCATTGTTATTTCTTTTTTAATTTATATTTAAATTTTATCAAAATCATACAAAACTTTTTGAGAAATCCAATTTTTTTTTTAATGAAATGTAAGAGAAGTTTTCAGTACTTAAAGTTAATTGCAGGTGGTAAAAATATTTTTAAGAAATGGCTTATTTTGATATAATAAAAAATGAAACTACCTTAATAAAAGTAAATTAATAAAAAATAGTTTTTATTGATCAAGAAACTAATTTGGATATCAAATGTAAAATAATATATGTTTAAACTATGTATGTATAAAATAATATATGTATTCCTGTGTCCACAGGATTTTTTTTAAGGTTTATGCTTTCTTGATTTGTATCTCTTGTGCTTTATCTTGATTAAAAAAGGGAATGCAATTATTTTCTCTTTTAATTTCTGAATAACATAAGTGAGGAATTTTGATTTTCATTAAAAATTATTCATTATGTCATGCTTTTAAGGGATGTAGTGTTTTTGTTGGGTAGTAGTAAATTTGGTTACTTGCCTGAACTACTAATGTGAAATTATGAAAATGGGTAATAGAGTTTCTGATAAAACTTTATGTTAATGTTGGCAACGCTGCTCTTGAGCATTAGTTGGGGAAATGTTATTTATTGATATCTGTAGCATTGATGTAAACTTACTTATGAATTAGCAGGTTTTATATATATATAAACATACATTGTAGATATACATTGCTTATTTCCATTGCTATCTTAAGGTAGAGTCTTTTTATTTAGTGCTTTCAATAACTTTTTTTTAACCTTTTATCGCTTCTAAGAATTCCATACATATATTGATGCTATACCTTTAAAAATCTGCATATGAGAATAGAGATGCTTAATGAAAGCACTGGATGCTCTGTCAGAAAGGAGATGTGATGCCCCTCCACATCACATCTCCAAAAAGGAGATGTGATGTCCATTGTAGAGGACTGGTATGATCGGTTGGAGATCATGTGTTCTTATCCAAAATTAGGAAAAAGTTATCAATCCTTTTTTAGTAGACGTAAGCAATTATGAAAAACAAACTACTATTATTAATGGCTTAAGAATCTATTTGTTTTTTTACATTATGTGTTTGAGTGTTTCTTATAGCTGTATTACACATGTGGTCCTTTAAGTTAAAAAAATTGAAGCTATCACTTTTAGGGATGTATATTTCCTGCCTTTTTTTCAGTAAGCTTGGAATTCTGACACATGACAACATATTTGGCTTGATGATGAAATTCCTCAATCCTCTCTCTTCTTAATAAATTTGCCATGGAATGCTTATTATTATTATTATTATTGAGAATAGCTTTGTGTTTTTCTTTTACAGTTAATGGCACTAACACACATACAGTAAATTAGAAACATTAAAACTTAAAAGTTTATTTGTAGTGCATTACAATGTATCTAGCAAATATATAAAATATGTACAGGCATCTAAATTTTTTATCAATAAACTTCATAAAAGTTTCATCTTAAGAAACTGACATTGATTTTTGTGAATTTTGTCAGTACTTGAATCGGGTTAAAATTGAATCCTTTTCTCAGTGATGAATTAAAAAAAAATTATTCATGACTTGGATCTTATTTGTTTGCAGATTTCCTTAATAAATGAAAAATGATTTTTGAAAGTCATTCTTATGAATATTTTTTATTTAACTCAACTCGGTCTACTAGAAGTTTTTATTAAGGTTTTAACAATGCTAAATAGTCCTATTAAAATATCATAAAATTTTCGCCAAATTATGCCTAGGTTGAAAGAGTAGTGATAATGGGTCCTGGAATGGTTACCCCAAACTTGTATTCAATTTTTTTTTTGATTTGTTTTTTTTTAAGTGGCACAGATAGTTAGATTAGAACAATTTTATTTTTAGCAAGTTCCACTCACCTATTTCAAGACATTAGTCATGGTTAAAGGAAAATTACCATATCCTTTTCCAATTATCATAAAAATTCTTACAGTCAATTTGCTCCATATACATGAGTTATATTGAATTTAATAAATATACATGCCCCTGTTGCATACAAATTAAGCAAAATTCAGTGTAATACTGCATCTACAAACAGATTATTGCATCTTATGCATTATTTTATTTACATTTTTGAACCCATGGATCTCCAATTGTTCAGAAATGTAGAAAATAAGAGTACTGAAAATTTTGGCAAATTACAATACTTTGCCATATTTTATATAATAGCAGCCAGAAGAGTAAAACTTATTAAGGTGTGCTTGTTTTATATGTTATTCTGTTAATTCAAATTGCATTGTAAAGATAGAATAACCTGACTTCTATATCAAAATTTCTGTTTGTGAACCAATTAGAACCATAATTATCCTAAACAACAAATTTATTACTTTAATTATTATTGAAAAATTAGCAACAAATTAATAAATTTGTTGCTATTAAATTATAAATATATAATCTTTACTCAGGTTTAGTCATATCCCTGTACTCCTATAAAATTAAAAGAAACTGTTCTTATTTTTCCTTTTTACTCCACTAAGTTGTTCAGTGGTGTACAGGAACTGATTTATTAAAAACTGTAAATGTTTTCCATTATTTTTTTCAAATAAGATTCCTTTTGTATATAAGTAAATTCTTTTTAAATTTTGAACCATTCACAATATATTATTACCTTATGTCTTACCCTTTATTTGTTAGTTATTGAAATATGTGAAATGTAAATATTTAAGAAATTCAGAACGATGAATATTTCCATATTGAATCAAATCAAATTAATTTGATTTTTTAAATTAAATAATATTTCAAGAATGAAATATTTTCATTTGAGAAATATTTTGGATCCTTTTTCAGAACCCTTTTGGAAAGGATTCCCACCTGGTTTACGCTGCATGAATGACAATAACAAAGGAAAGAAATCATTTCCATTTTGTACAATTATTTTAACATTTTTTTTAAAATTATTTTTTTATTTTTTCAGCAAATGGAGTCTCAGTTAAATCCTGATGCTCCTGTATTTGTGCCAGAATCGGTGCCACTACCTATTCAATTAAATGATGAGGTTATATCGTCATCTCCTTTGAAGAGTACCGGTAAATCTCTCAATGACATCGCATTGCCAACACAAAATGCTTTCCATAAAGGAATTATTGAGTGTGCTGGAGAGTTTAATAGATTAAGTAAGTAATTTTATTTTACATTGTTTGTTTTATGTGGTTTTTATGTTCTTGTTATTTTTGTTTGTTCTAAATTTTAATGTTGGAAGTCTTAGAGTAAGTTTTTTTGTTTATTTTATCAATGACATGAAATTTAAAACTTATTTAGAAAATTAAGTTACATAGAGGTGTTAAACTATTTCAATGGTGTTCAACAGTTGTATTGAATCATTTCAGGAATTTAAAAGTTTTCTCATGATATTTTATGTTTAACTCAAGACATCTTGGGAATAAATGTTAATTTATTGAACTTGTTCAGAGTAGCATAGACTGACTACCTATGTCCGTAGTTTTTGAATAACCTAGTAAACAAAATTTGATGTATCTTTTCTTTATTAATTAATTTTAAGTAGCATAAGCTGCTATGGTTATTACCTGAAGATATCTTAACTTGATGTACTGAAAAACTCCATCCTGCACTCCTTAATAATTATCTACCTTAATAGTTATCTAAGAGAGAAAGTCTATTAAAGTTGGTTTTAGCTGTTGGTATTTAACATTAATTGATACATTCAAGATTTTATGGTGTAATTTGCTAAGACTTTTCAAATGTTATAGAACAGTTAGATTGTAAGTAATACAGTTTCAGAGGAACTTATACGCAAATATTTAACGTTTTTGTGACTGAAGTTTTAAATTTTCATCATTTAAAATCCATATTTTTCAATTGTTTTTATCTTTAAATTAATTTTTAATATACATAATGTTATTTTTTACTATCCCTATAATATGTGAAGAATGAGGGCATTTAGTTCAGAATGAAACTTAAAAGTATTAATTCGATATAATAGTGCTAATACTGAAGATATTTCCTTTATGATACAAAAGCAATGAAACTTAGCTTTTCTAGGCATCCATGTTTGGTACTTAGCTGATTTCGAAGTCAAGAGTTCTAACGTTGAAATCTTAGTAAAGGCAGTTACTTTTATACGGATCTGAATATTAGATAGTGACTCCCGGTGTTTGGGAATCATCTCACATCTCAGAAATAGCCAACCTTTTTTTTTTTTTTTTTTTTTCTTGCGTAGGAGGAGGAAAAAGCTCTACTAGCCGCCATCTGCCTGCACAGATGGTAGTGTGGGGCTCTCACCCACTAAAATAAGCGCCGCCCCTTCATCCCAGGGGCGGCACTGGAATCGCCTCTCGGCATAAAATCAGCCAGCCCTGGGGGTCGTGGCAGCAGATTACCCTGCCTGTTGCCTTCCTGCTTGGGCTCCTGCAGTGGAGCCTCCCTTTGGGGTCCTCTTGGAATCCTTAGAGCGCGGTGACTCCTTGCTTGTGGAAAGCCGGCACATTCCTCCAAGAGGCTGCCCTTCCCGCCTTACACCTAGCCTAAAGGAGCGGCATGCGCATTTAAAAATGCGCTAGTGCCCCTCCCCCACCCGCTCATGAACTCTCAAACCTAAGAGGGCAGGAATAGTCGACCTGTGACTGTACAAGACTACACTTCATTTACATTCATACATATCATCCTCTGAAGTAATATCTTACGGTAGTTCCGGAGGATAAGCAGAAAAAGAAAGAGTCTTGTATACACTCAGGCAGACAATTCCTGAGGTATGGTATTAATTATATCAGGCCAACAAAGTTCACCGCTATCCACTCACTATCTAGTATTCAAATCCGTATAAAAGCAACAAAACTTTACTAGAATTTGAACGTGGGAGAAGAACCTTCGACTTCGAGAGCTAATAAATGAGTGATTTACAATGATAAGTTTATCACTACACCAGCCTGGTGGGTTTTTAACACGTTAACTTCAGACTACGAAATAGCTCGTAGTTGGATGACATTAATCGCGTATGCCAGCTACGAGAAATTTCGTATAATAGCATTGATTCTGTAGCGCCAGCTATGAATATGCTCGTACGGAATCTAACTATTTATCGAATAATAGAATAAAAAATACATAACCGAGTTCTTTGATTTTACTAGAAAAACTGTTGTCAGCATACAGAAAAGAATTGACAAAAAATTTAAAAAACATGACAGAATAACATTACTTTAACAGTACAGTGACATGGTCAGAGAAACTATGGATAAAAATTCAATATTGCCCTCTATATAGAAAGTAAAAAAATATTATTAATGATACTATTTTAACATTATTGTAGCTCTGTTTACACAATTGACCTTAGCCTGTGGAATTGTTAAAGATAAAAACTAAACCTGTTGCATTAATTACTATTTAGGATACTTGGAACAACTAAAAAGAATAACTGAAACTGGAATAAAGGAGGAAGATTTAAATATAAATATTTTATATTTATATTTAAAATATAAATATTTTATATTTAAATCAGAGAAATTGTCTTTGGTCCAGGATTGAATGGATTGAATAATAAAAACAAGTTTATATTACTAAAAATATGCATGTAATAAACAAGAATTAGATAGTAGGTAAACTTCAATAGTTAAAACATTCTTCATTGTTGAACTACAGTAATGGGTAATATCTCATAGCCTTTTTTAATTTTAAATAAATTTATAAAAATCCTTTTTTGAATTATTTTCAATTATAAGTACAATATGGGTGAACATATACAACAAACTTTTTGTCTGAACATGTATGTTACGTGATTCTGATCATGATTGAATTCAATGTCTGACACATTTTTAGTCTAGCTCATGTCACAGGTCTCTTTAGACCAAACGATCCACCAAACAAAAAGTAATGGACATATTTAAATTCGTCTATGCACACTGTAGACAGAAAATCTAACCTCATGTTGGTTCCATCTGATCGTTGAATATATCTAGTGTGAAATGCATCCCCCTTTTCTTTTTTGAGTTAATTTCTTTTTAAATATTATTTTTAGTTTTTTGAAATATATAATTAATTATATTTAATTAATTACAAAATTATATTTTTTGTCTAATAAATATAAAAGTGTCTAATTAATAATTTTTTACTTTCAGGATGTGTTCAGTATTATTTATTACACAATTGTTTTTTATGAGCAATTAAACCATTAATAGAACCTACTTCATTCACATCCACGTTTGAATGGTTTGAAGTAAAAAGTTATAGATTACATCATCAGTTGGTTTTTTCTTCCATAGATGGATTGAAGTTTTGATGATCATAAGTGCACATGAGCAAAAGTCTCACAGACAGGGAAGTCTGGTCACGTGTGCTTATCCTAAATGGTTATCCCCATTTACTTAAAGAGATATCTTGAATTGTTTTAGTAACTATTCTATTTGAGACAAATGTTTCTATACAACTTAGAAATGTGTATTAGGTTATGATGGGCCAATATGAGTTTGAGTTTGCAATGGTTAGTTGTTTACTTATTTATTTTTTTGGGATTGCCTAAAACAGCAATTTTCTTTTGTATTTCTTTACTGTTAATCTAATGGGTGTTTCAAAAAGGACACAACCCTAAGATTAAAAAAGTAGAAGTCATGTACAGGTAAATTTTATGTCTCCCTACATGTCAGTTGGCAACATTGTACTCAAGGTTAGCAGCTAAACAGAACCAGTAAACTTATTGGTTAAAATGTCCTTATGGACTAATGCTATACCCGTATAAATTTCTGTATCGTGTTAACTATGTCATTTTCCTAGTATGAACGGGTATTTATTACTGAGACTTATTATGTTTATAAATCTTACAAACGAATGAAAGATGAGTTTTGGATAAAATTTTCCAATTATCTAATTCCTGATAAGACGACAATATCCTGTTTGATTAATAAATTACGTGAGATTGGGAGTGTACATGATCGGAAAAGCCACAGATGGACCATCACTGTTAGCAGTAAAATTTCTGAAGGATGTGAAAGAACCTTACACTTGCTCACTCAGAAAGTTATCTTCTTAGGTTGGGCTTTCACTATTTACAGCTTTCAAAGCTACTAAAAAATAACACTTGCATGCTTATTGCAGCAGTGTTGTTCAAGAAATGAAAGAAATAGACCATGGAAATCGTTTACAGTGTTGTTGGTTTCATTCTCTTATTGATGACAACAGTATTGAAATTTTGGATCATGTTTATTTCAGCAATAAGGCATGGTTTCACTTGGATAGCTACATTAACAGCTAAAACTGCTTAATATGGAGCGCTGAAAATCCTCATACGTTTCGTGAACGACCGTTACATGCATGTAAAATTAGAGTTTGTTGTGCAATCTCCCAGTGTCATGTAAAAGGGCCTTTATTTTTTGACAAATCTGTAGTACTGTTTAAAGCAACTTAATCAAACAGTTTATTGCCATGTTAAATTTACACGATCAATAATTTTGGTTCCAACAAGATCACACAACATATACTGCTTATAAAACGCTGGATATGCTAATGGGAATTTTTTGGCCATCAGCAGATTTTTTCCTTTGGGGTATGGAGAAAGTTTAGTTTTTAAGAACAATCCTCATAAACTTGAGGAAAATAAAAGTGAGATTTCAAACAGTACTGAGCAAACATTATGAAAAGTGACTGCAATTCTTGTGAAACATTTACAAACTTGCATTGGAATCATAGGAAATCATTTTGAATATCTAACGTTATTAAAGATAATTTGAATTTGTGTAAGTATTTTATTAACATTAATATTTTTGTAATAAATTCCCATCATCAAACAAAGGGGTTGCATCCCTTTTGAAACGCCCATTATAAAACCCTGTTAAAAATATCTGTTTTTTAGTATAATTATTACTTACGTTTCAATTAATAATACCTTTTTATTACTTCTTTTATCATTTATTTCTTAAAATTATTTTCTTATAAATGCTTCTTCCTCAGTTTCAATGACAATTGTTCAATAAAATACACAGTTTTATATTTCAAGTAAAATTTTTGTACTGTTTTTAAATATAACCTTTTTACAAAGTAATTCCTTGTCTGTGATCATTTGTGTGTGCACATGCATGCACAGTAGTGCTTTTTTTTAGTTAAAGGATTACATTAAATTTTAAGTTATAAGTTATTTAATCTAGAATATTTTATTTAATTTATTATGATAACTAAAGTTTGTTATATGATACTGTTCAAATAATGATTTTCCACAGTTTTTCTCAATCTCTAATTAAATGTTCAAACATTTTTGTTACTTTCAGCTAATTGGTTTACAGTAATTGCTAGCTGTTTTAGGAGAATATGTAATGGTGAGAAGTAAATATTGAATAAATGAAGTTATGTTCCTTAACATTACAGTAAAAAAAATTAATATGTTTTAGTCATTTAAAACAGGATGACATTGAATTTTGTGAGAAATACTATGCCTAATCAGACTCAAATTCAGAATCTCCAGATGAAAGAGAGAGATATTGCCTCTGCACCACAGAGTTCAGTGGTTTTGGTTACCAGATTATAAATTGTTTTTCAATTGTTTTTTACTTGGTAGTTTGATGAACTAAACATATATGAATTTAATATGTGTATTGTAAATCATATTTATATAAAAACTTTTCATAATAGACTAGTGTAGCAGAGCCAATCTAACAAGGTGCTTTTTCCTCTACTTACAGCCTATTCTACTATCTATTCCCTTCCGCAAATGCCTTGCTATAACTGCTCGGTGTTATAAAATGTTTTATACATATCTATCTTTCATTATTTTAATTTTTACTGTTGTTTCTATTTGAGTTATTTGTTTTCGTTATTATTTAGCAGCTTATAACATTGCTAATTAAATTTTATTGTATTTTTATTAATATAGCAAAAATAATTTAGGTCTATATTAAATGTAAGAGAGAGATGATTTTCTGTTTACCTAGACTGCTGCATGAAAAAATTCACAAAGTTTACTCGTTTCTGAACTCTTTATGTCTGTTTTATCTTTATCTATTTTCTTGGAATCTTAATCGGTCCAAGAATTACTTTGTTGATTTAATGAATTAATTTTAAATTTTGTTTATATTTGAAATTTGCAATTTATTCCCATCTTTCTTATCCTACATGATATTTTATGGAAGAATTACTAATTCTTCCAAATAATATTTTGTCAGTTTTCATTCTTGATATTATAGACTCTACAATGTCAGACAATTCAAATCTAAAGCCTTTTAACATCTACTTTGTGTACAATGTGTATGCTTTGATTCGTAATTTTTTAAATATTAAACATGATTACTCTGTGAACAGTTATGACTAATTCTTCCAATACTTGCATCCAGCCAAGCTCTGTGGTGCAAGAGGTAGCATCTTGGCCTTTCATCTGGCGTTCCCGGGTTCGAATCCCGGTCAGGCAAGGCATTTTCATACACACTACAAATCATTCATTTCATCCTCTGAAGGTATACCTAACGGTGGTTCCGGAGGTTAAAAAAAATAGTACTATCCTGTACACTAGCAGAAAATTATAATAGGGACCAGTCGTATTCTTATTAAGGTATTTAACATAAAAAATAATTAAGTACTTACTAATAACAATATGATCATTGATTGTATAACAAGTATTGCTGTTAATGATCCAAAAAAAATTACATATAATGTAAACTGATTTTATTTTATAAGCTCCACTGTAACTATTATAGTAAACTGAATGAAAGGGATTTCTTCAATCTACAAATCTAAATAGATGTTGTTTACGTATTTAGATAAAGATCTTTTATTTATTTTAGTTTTATGCTAAGGGAGTATTTCAAATAACATTTTCAGCTACAGCTGCTATATGAAATGTATTTATACCTTAAATTGCATGGGTAATTGTACAGCCACTATTCTCCTTTATCATTTTTAATGTTTGTGATCCAGTATGTAAATACATATAAGGTCCCTGGACACTACTTATGAAAATTAATACAATTTTAAAATGTGTATTTTTTTTTTTTTTTGTTTCAGATGGAGTAGAGACCGAAAAACTTAATGATCAGTTGGATGATAAAAATAAGTCAAACTTTCATCCTGATGAAAGTGAAATTTTGTCAACAAAAGCAGAATGTGGCGATGATTCAGTATTTAGTTTTAGTGCATCTATGAATACTTCGACTGCCTTCTCTTCAGGATTTCCTCATGATGATGAAGACAAAGCATCTTCTGAAGCATTATTTTCAAATGATAATGATTTTGACCCGGCAATGGATGCCCCTAAAGAGCTCCAGGATTTGGTGTCTCCTGAACTTGATGATAATTTAGTCCCTGGAACTCCTCGGTCAACAATCGCTGAAGCTTCTGTTTCACCAACAAATATTGATACATCACCTTTTATGGATTTTGACAAAGGTTGTGATCTTGGTAAAGAATCATATCTGTATGAAATCAATAATGTAACCCAGGAACCACAAAATGTTATAAAGACTGATTCTGTTAATGCTGAACATAACATCGAAACTCAGGAAAAACAAGATCTCATTCCTGAAACCCAGAAAGCCTTAACATTTGCTGAAGTATTAAAGCGACCTTCACCTCGTACATCTCCTGAACCTCCTGGAGAAATTGCACCTATTGAAGGAGATAAACCATTAAGTGATACTAATCCGTTTGCCCAAGAAATCAAAGATAGCATAAGTGTTAATGATGCTGAGAATATTGATCATAATCCACTATATGAGGAAACTGCAACTGATGAACAAAGCAATGCCGAAGATACGTTTTTTGAACAGAATTATCTTGAGGCATCATTGAAACAGAAAATTGACGCTGAGCAAGAAATCGAAAGCAATGTAATTCCAGAATTTAATGCAGATAATTTTACCTCATCTGACTTTGTCTACAATAATGATGCTAAACAAGAAGATGTAAAGAATGAGATCAAGGAAGCCACTCACAGTGAAGACGAAAAATTATCACCTTTTGTGACCTTCCGAAAATCCTCCGTTGATTATGATGCCCCAGTAGAATTCTGTCAATTGAAATCACCAGAAGACGAGAAACCACCACAGTTTTTCCAAGTGGATGATTCTACTCAACTTCCTGAAAATTTGGTTCATCCTCTAGCAGCAGAATTTTCACAACCACAACTATTGGTATGTGTAATGCCTGAAAAATCATCAGATGCCCTTCAGTTTATGTCAACTAACTCCGAAGGTAGTGTTACTGAATTTGCTTCAGATTTAGAAGCAGTATCTCATGATATATCTGTCAGAACCGAGCAGGTGGAAGTTGCCCCTGAAGATCTTCAGTTTGGTACTGTAAATTCCAAATTTGAGTTTGAAGCAGTCAGTGATTACAATCATTCTGCAGAACCAGTTGAAGCTGATATAGAATCAAACGAATCAAATTTGCCTGCTTCTCTGGAAGAACTTCAAGTAAAAGAAAATCATTTTGAAATAAAGTCTTCACCTGTAGAATTTAAAGATCCTGTACTTGACTTTAAAATGAATGACTCTCACTTTGAAGAAGACTTATCAAACATTATTAAACAAGAAAGTCCAAGTGAAACATTTGAAAACAATTTTGAATCAAAATTTGATGCTCATGAAGTAACTTTAGAGCAAACACAGTCGGAGATTTCAGAATACATTTCAGATAAAGGTGAATTTGCACCACCTGTCAGCTCTCCGGTCAGAGAGTCTAATCTGTTATTCGGTACTGCAGATGTATCTGGAAAGCCATTTAGTGATCAAATACCAGAACTATATGAAAAAGAAAATGAAGTTTCTTCTGTAAAAGTTAATGAAATTTCTCAAGAAAATGTAGTTTCTCAAGTTTCAGATAATGAAGTATTAGGTGGAGTTTCTGATGCTAAAGATAATGAAGTTTTAAAAGAAGATATGTTTTCTCAAGTTAGTGAAGCTTCAAAAGAAGATATGTTTTCTCAAATCAATGAAGCTTCAAAAGAAGATATGTTTCCTCAAATCAGTGAAGCTACAAAAGAAGATATGTTTTCTCAAGTCAGTGAAGCTTCAAAAGAAGATATGTTTTCTCAAGTCAGTGTAGCTTCAAAAGAAGATATATTTTCTCAAGACAATGAAGCCTCAAAAGAAATTATGTTTTCTCAAGTCTGTGAAGCATCAAAAGAAGATATGTTTTCTCAAATCAGCGAAGCTTCAAAAGAAGATATATTTTCTGAAATCAGCAAAGCTCCAAAAGAAAATGTTTTTGAAGTTATAAATGATAAAACTTCAAAAGAAGATAGATTTTCTGATAATATTATAGAGAATGAAGTTACAAAAGAAACTGAGTTTTCTCATACTGAAGATAATGAAGCTTTCAAAGAAAAACCTCATACTGATGTAAGTATTAGTGAAATATCACATGATATCTTAAAGCCTGACATAGTACCACAAGAAATTGTGGAAGAGACAAAATCAGTAAATACTGCTGAACTAACTTCAAATGAGTCAACTCTTTTCAAAGAAAACAGTGCACTATTAGAAGTTATTGGTAATCTGTCTACATTACCACCATTGGATTTATTGCCTAATGTAGCTAGTGAGAAAGTCTGTGAAGCTGAATTTAGAGAACCAGTTTTGAATGAACCTGTAATCGAACAAAAACAAGTAGATTCATTATTATCTACACCTGTAAAACAACAAGAAGAAACTCTAGAACAAACAATAAATGTAGATTTCATCCCTGCTGAACCTTTAGCAGCTCCTGATGTTCCAAAGGAAGAATTAGTGAAATCTGAAGTGATACCGGAAGTTGTGGTACTTACTAACATTGCAGAATCAATAGAAGAATCATCTAAAGATACTCAGTCAGCTACTGGAACTCCTCCACCAACCCCAGCACCTGGAATTGCAGAGCAGAAACCTGAGGAAAAGGAAGGACTGCTTGCTGCTGCAGCAGCTGCAGCCGCAGCAGGTTAGTTAAAAATAAATCTGTTCATGTTTTTTGATAAATCTTTTATTTAGTGCGCACTTTGATGGATTTTTTTCTTTCTGTTCTGTACACCATTTAAACAAATTGCTATAATTTACATCTTATATGTTTTATGCATTTTAGCCTTTTTCTTCTTCCATACAGTACAGTTTTTGCCTTTTACACTTCCTCTCATTATAAATTAATTAACCCTGGAAATCTCATTATATTACTATCATTCTATTTTTTTTCTCTGTTGTAACTTATCTATTTAATTCCCAGTTACACGGGAGTATCATGTCTGCAGAGATATGTCAGTAGTACTCAGCAGAGATGCCAACTATCTTTTACACAGTTAGATATATAAAAAGTAAAAAAAAAGTACAAGAAAAAAAAATTTAGAACTAAGGCTTAAAAAACAAAAATATCATTCAGTAGTCTCTTAAGTAATCATTGGTGTGAATCCTTAATTCAAGTTCATTCATCTTAGTCTTTTGTAATAATTTTTTTATAATATCTTAATACTCTACTTAATCAGATCGATTCTTAATACTATACTATATTTAGTATCTTAATACTATACTTATACTGCCTCTTTAAGTCTAAAGAGGCCGTTTATTAAAATAATACCTAGCAGTATATTTATGATTCCTTCTATTAATTTGTTACATGTTTTCAATAAAAGAATGGATTTATTACTCGTATTGTAGAAAATTATGAGTATATAGCTTAGAGCTATCTCAGAATAATGATGACTCAAAGTTTTTAATACATATTTTTCAAATAAATTAAGCAGTAATTTCTTATTTTTATTTCAATTTTTATTATTCTGTATGTACAGTTTTTGTTTCATTTGATTTTTATTAACAAACCCCCATACAGATACGCTAAAGCTAACAATACTGCAATTAATTCCATACACAATGGTTAAATTTTTAACTTGAAAGAATTTTATTTAGTCTAGGTAATAAGAAATTTAAATAAAATTTAATTTAATTTAATTTAAAATTTCACAGTCCTATCTCGAATGTCGATCAATGATAATACCTAGATAGATAGTGCAACATTTTCTTTGAATAAATTCATTCCCAATAACAATCTTAAAATCAGTTTGTTATACAATTATAATGATTACCAAAAATTAAACTGTGAATCTTACATAGATTCAGAGTTAATTTATTAGAATCTAACCATACTTTTAATTCAGTATGTTGTTTTCCAATTTATTATAAACTTTAGATTTTCCATAACGCAGTGTTCACTGGTTATTAGGATCACATCAAGATCCTAATAACCGCCAGCATCGCCTGTTTTGATCATAATAAGCGACAATCATATTATTCTAAACAGAGTCAGCAGGTGTGTAGATGACAAATGGGAGTATGTATTATGTTCATGTAAGACCCACACTTTTTTAATTTCTATCTTTAATATGAAACAATAAGTAATTACATATTAACTTAAATAAAAATACAGTAAATAACTTTAAATAAAACATACAGATTATAAAGATTATTACAGTATGTATGTATTAGTTTTTCAATTTAACAATTAGGATAACTAACAATTAAATTACAGTATATTTTTTAAAATCTAATAGTTTATTATATTTTTTTTTACTAAATTATGAGCTTTTAAAAAAGTTATTTTTTGTTTTCTTGTGTTTGTTTTATTTAAAAATGATTCACAGTTGTACAGATGTCTATATTCTTCCTTGTCAAAGCTCTTCAAATAGTACTCAAAGATTAACGGACCTTCCCTTTACTAAACTGTTCTCTGTCTGGCTCTTCCTAATTGTCATCATCATTATCTTCATCTTGTGAATTTTTAACAATGATTGCACAATGTCTGCATCACTCATGATTTCTTCAATGAGTAAATCATCAATTTCTATCCATGCACTGAACTGTTCTTCAATAGTTGTAGGTCTTTCAAGTTTGATAACTTGCACTGTTTTTTTTGGAGCACTTCTCTCTAGTTTCATAAAACAATTTAAATTATATTCTTCCGAAATCATACTCCAAGCGTTTCCTGTCATGTGCAAAGCATCTGAAATATTTATCTTCTTTGTAGTCTCAGTACATGTTCTTTCACCATTGCTATCATGTCAATATTTTTCCTGAAATCGAATTGATAATCTGTTTTAAGGTTTTAATAATTGCTTGGTCAAGCAGTTGTATGATCGATGTGGTATTTGGTGATAAGAACACAAGGTTAATGTTCTCCAGAGATAAATTTGGGTGTGCTGTGCATTTATCTGAAATTAAAGTAATACTTTTATTCATCCTAATAAAGCTATGAATCCCACTAATGGTGTCAGTTTATCTGATTCCATCATATTACAAGTAAGAGTTACTAGAATTGGTAGCTTTCATTTTTGTACTGGCAGAAGCTAGATTTTTTTAAAAGCATGCATTGATCTGGCGTTTCTCTATAGTAAAGTCCCATCTCATCTATCTTGTAGATGTTTTCTGGCATGTATGTTTTCAGTGTAGTTTTGTAGATTGTTCCTACCCAGTCCTTAGCCAAATTAATGTCGGATTCTTGTTTTTCTTTGTGTAGTTTTTTATAGATTATTTCATGCCTGTTTTTCAATCTATTTAAGTAACTGTCCATTGCAATAAACTAAACTGCTCACCCATTTTTTGTACTAAACCATTTACTTTTTGCAACAGGATGCTGTGATTAATAGGAGTATTCATAGAGCTGGCTTACTTGAACCAAATCAAACAATGTTGAAAACAATCAATGAACAATGTTGATTCATGTTTGAATCAAACATTCAATTGATCGAATTGCTTTAAAATGTTAATATTTTTAGCTAAATTTAAATTCGCTCATTTTTTACAACTGGACATTTTAATGCAGTATAAAACAGTTAAACAAAAAATAAACAGAGGAATACATAAGCACAGTATATGGACTATGTTATGTGCTGCAGTGTACATGATCGAATTGCTGAACTAAATGACTGAGGAATTCAAGTTGGATATGCCTAACTACACATAAACTATACATAACTGTACGTATATTACATAAAGAGTATTAAGGAGGAAAACATACAATCTCTCTTTCTTTTAAACATGATAGTTCAGTGTATAAAAATATTCAGTTTTTCAGTGAAAATATAATAAATCAAAGATCATGAAACATCAAAGACAATTGTGACACAGTGTTTGTTGGTTTTCCTGTTTTGGATTATTTTTGTGGAATTATGTTAAGATGAATAATTATTTTTCATTTTTATTATTATGAATTTTGTTTGTTTGTAAAACAGGAGCAGCTGTAACAGCCGGGGTCGTAGCTGCTAAAACTACAATGAAAAAACAGTCTACTACTTCTGCAACTGCTGCCAAAAAGACAGCAGTTTCTGGACCAAAAAAGCCTACTGATTTGGGAACAAAAGCTGGAACCAAAACGACATCATCAACCTCTTCTGCGAAACCTGCAGTAGCTGCTAGAACTACAGCATTGTCAGCAAAACCTACTGCACCCACAAGAAAAACTGTTTCATCAACAGTCCCTGCATCAAAGACCGCTACAAAACCTGTTTCTGGGGTGAAATCTTCACCATCAACTGTTGGAACTGTTAGAACAGCCTCTAAACCTAGTACTCCAACAAGCAAACCATCTACTCCGCCTAGCAAACCCACTACACCGACTTCATCCAGCAGACCTTCAAGTGCCACTAAAACTTCTCCAACTAAACCAAGCATTACAGCGAGATCAACTCTTTCTGCTGCTGCAAAACCGAAATCTTTGTCTGATAAAAAGCCACTTACAAATGGAGATGTATCTAAACCGAGTCCGAAGAAACTTGAAGCAGTACCAGCAAAGAAAGCTTCACCTGCTACAACCACTAAATCTGCCACTGGATCACCTAAACCTCTTGCTTCTAAAGTTACAAATTCAGTTACTTCCAGGGTTGGTTCTGTTAGTAAGACGGCTTCAACCCCTGCTGTGACTACATCTACGACAAGTAAACCAAAACCACCTGCACCAAGACCGGCTGCAACATCAGTAACTGCTCCCAAAGCTAAATTTCCGGCAAAACCAACTGACAAGACTGTTAAAGAAACTGTGAATAAACAAATTTCATCTTCTAGACCGGGTGTTCCTAAGACATCTTCTAAACCTATGAGTACTGCTTTAAAGAAGACTGATACTAAAATGGCCAATGAAAAAGTATTACCTGGAAAAACAGCTTCGAATAAAACAGCTTCAACAGCGATAAAAAAACCATCAGCCATTACTGACTCTAAAAAAGATATTAAAACCGATGGACTGACTCAAGAACATATTATAACTACTACAAATGGATATACAGAAGAACTGATCGAAAATGAAGTTAAAATCGAAAAAGACTCATCACCACTCAATGATGTCTGCGACGGTACGGTTGCAACAAATTAATTTTAATTTACTTCGTTCGGTGCCTTCTTTGTTATTGTGTAAATCATAAAGTAAAAGAAATATTTTTTTATGATATTTATCGGAAAACAAAATTTATGTGAAAAAGTTTTCCTATAAATATCAATGATCAAATACCCGTTAATGATTATGATTCGGTTGGGTATATGAGACTGATGACATGTTCAAATAGTATTCATTTAAACATTTTTGTTAACACTGGGCAAGAATTTTGTGCAATAATTAAAATAAAATGCTTTTAATACCTTTTTTAACAAAAAAAAATAATTTTACAATTATTATTTCCTACATTTTTTTTGAATTGTGTTTACATTTTGTACATTTTTAAATGATACCTTTTGAATTAGTGTCCTAATTTATAATTATATTATAATTGATGTATATGTATTTATAATATTATATTATTATTGTTGTTGCATATTTTACCTTTTTTGTAGTTACTTTCATTATTCTAATTAAATGTATAGAGCATTTACAGTTAATTTGTAATAAATAATTTTTGTGAACTTTTTTTAGAGTATTAGATTTATTACTAAATTGTTATTATGCTACTAATATTAAGTTTGATTATAATTTTTTTTAAATATATTTTAAAAAATAATGAATAATTTATTTATAGAATTATTACTTTATAAATGGTTCATTAAAATCATCAGTTTGTTTTAATTTGAGGTATGTTTATTCTTCCTAAAAAAGTAAAAGGATTTCTTGCCTTGTGGTAACAAAACTAAATTGTAAAAAACAAAAATAATAATTAAAGTATTTATTATATTATTTATCATTCAGTAATTGCAATTATATTTCAGTTAAATAGGAATGATTTTATACATATTATTATTATTAAAAAGGAAACATATTACTGGGTTTTTTCTTTAGTTTGTTTTCATTATTTTTTGCTTATTTATGACATACGCTGCAATATTGTAATAAGTTGGGAAATCTGTCGCATTAACCATTCATATAATAAATAATTTGATGTATTGTTTGATTTTATTTTTTTTATTTGTTGTAAGTTGTTATTGTTTATATTTCTATTTTTTAAGTTTTTGTTTGTAAATTAAATAAGGCTTTTTTCTCATTTTTAGTTTATTTTTGTAATATTAAGATATATCTTTTTTATTTATTTTTTCTTCTTTTTGCAGGAATTGTTTAAAATTGAGTTATTATGCAGTTTTTTTTTACCCTGTAAAAATTTAGATTTGCTAAAGAAATATAAAAAAATTATTGACGGAAAATGTTATTCTGCGACAGATATTTGTGGAGAAATGAAAGTTGTCTGATAACTGTTGTTTATTTTAAAAAATTCTTCTTTATAAGATATACTTTGTAATACAAATATTATTATATATATTATAAATAATTATATTTATAGATAACATTTTTATTGTCTTGTGTATGATTTAACACAATAGCTTATGTCATAAATAAAATGCATATGTATTTGTATTATTAATAATGATGATAATAATTTATGTTAAAATATTATTTTGTATTTAAATAAAATATTTTAGCGGCAGAATAATGTGTTTTAACTTTTATTATTGTTATGATTAACAGTATGAAAAAATAATAAGAATCATAATAATTAAATAATCTGCTTTTCGTGTATATAAATGAGTAATATTGTAAAAGACCTATTAAGGTGCTAATGTGTTATTATTATTTTTACTATTAATATATCTATTATTTGATACATTCATTTTTTATACATATATATATATTTGGAACCTAACTAGAAGAAAAAAATTTATCTTTAAATGAATGTATTTAATATTACTTTAAATTTTTAGTGCGACTTAACTTATATATTATATTACACATATTTTATTTTATTATTTAATTATACATATACTTAACGTTCCTTAACATTTAGTTTACCTTTTTAACGCACATTTATACATCATTGTTCTTTTTTCTCTATTTTTAATGATTTGTTAAAATTCTAAATTTATTATTTTATTTTTATTACTATTATTAAAATATATATTGTGTGTAATTACTATTACTATTAGGGTTATAATATGGAGAATATAAATAATTTTAATTTCTCATTTAACTACAGTATTTGTGCACTGATATTAATGTTATTCTAAATTTTTTCTTTAATATATTCATTCATAATTTAAATTCACTTATATATATATTTTTTTAGTTTTAAACTATAAAGAGCTATTACAATATGAAATATATATATATCATACACAACATATTTTTAATATTACTCATTTTTTTCATTTTTTCTTTTAAATAGATGAATGCAATAAGTGAGTTGATAGTAAATTGTAACTTTCAAGTAGTATCATGTGCACCATTTATTTAACAATTATTATTATTATTTCAGTTATATATAAAATTAAATATTGTATAATACAAAATATTAACGAAAATGAAATCAAGAAGCTACATGTTAATTATAATTATTATGTATATTTAACGGAACGATAAGGCACAATCTGTTTTTATACGTTATTAAAGATAAATGAATAAATTGTGATGGCATTTTTCAATATTTTTAAATTGTTATATTTATTTCTAAATATTTAACTAAACCTCTGCATATTTATTTATTGATCCAAAACTTTATTAAGTTTATTAATTAATTTTATGAAATAAAACTTTAGCATGATAAAAATACAGATATGTTTTTTCAGGAAGTAGAATAAAAGAATTGAGGAAAACCATACTAAAAATTGTACATGACTACCGACTTAAAATGCCAACACTTCATATTTCATTAAATTATGGTTTGTAAATTATGTTATTTTTTTTAAATATGGATAATTTTTCAAAAAATGCTGCCTTTATGAAAAAATCACTCGTATGAATTACAAAAATAAAAACTCTGAAAACTAAAAAAAAATTCAGAAAATATAAAGACTGCTATCAAGGATAATCTTAAGGCATTTTGGAATATAGAAATATGTAGCTGGAATTCATAAGTAATCACCTTTTTATTCAAAATGTTGAGTATCAGGCTCAAATCACTTAACAGTAAAAATATAAATTAGCAATTACAAAAAAAAAAAAAAAAATTGAATTAGACAATATTGTTCTTCAGTATCTATCTTTTTTGTGAAGAGGTATGGCTCATAGGTCTGAGTTAAATTTGATAAACATCCTTTTTTTGAAGTCTTAAAAGTAGTTTTTTGTGATATAAAAAATGAATTAATAATTTAAAATTACTGTACTGATTTTATCAATATTTTTAAGATGTATAAATTATTTCTTTAATTTACTTCCTGTAAAATCAGTTATGTTCCTGGACAATGGTTAACTGCATTCTTTACAGCCACATGGTTCTTCTACAACTCCCTTAACATTGAAGTAAAGATAAAATACCAACAAAAATTGCATTTGATTCTTTTAGATCAAGTAAGTCAAATAATGCTGGTGCAAGTCTAATTAGATTCTGTCTTTTAATAGTCAATTTCTCCTCAAAAAAATAAGTAATTTTATGCAGTGTAGTTTAATGATTTTGAAATGTGAATCCATATTTTGATTTAGAAAACATAGCACTACATTTATGTTTTGTTTTATATTGAATCTAGGAATTGTGATATGAAAGGTGTCCCACTGAGAATGTTTTATGTTGTAAGTAGGGTGCTATGCAAGATAATTTTGTCAAACATTTTATTACTTAATTTATTTAAAATAAATGGATAACATTTTATAAACCAACAAACAATCCTAACATTTTGAATTTCTCAATAAATTGTTACTAAATTTTCTGTAAGTATTAAGTAAAAAAATTACTTTTTCATAAACTACTGACAATTCTGAATAGCAGATGGAAAATCCTTCACTGAGGAGGTATATGGAAAGTAGACCTTTCACAAGTTATAGATAAAAAGGAATTATTGTTAGAGCTTGTTTTCAAGTGGGTAAAAAGAAGAAAATCTTTGCGTTTTCCCATTTTGGGAAAATTACCTAATGATATTGTAGTTAGAAATGCTGCCCACTTTTTCATACAAGTAGTGTTTAACTTGTCTGTTTGAGTTGGTTATCTCAAACTGTGGTTCCCTGTACTCATCATTACCACTCACTTATGCTTGATCCTTTCTTCCCTATTTGGGTATTGTAAGATAAGTCAGATTCTACAGAACAGGAGTATATGCTCTACCTACACTATATCAGTATGGGGTATAATGTAGAATAATTAGTTGCTTATAAACATCTGGTGATTGCACACTAATTTAAAGAATGATACTGTATTTTCTTCCCCCTTACTTAGTAGAGACAGTGTACATAATGTACTTCTTCCCACAGAAGGTCACAATCTGAACAGAAAGTTGTATATTAATCTGGTGCTTTACTCTTTTACTTTGATTGTGAAACATCTAAGATACAAGTGGCTAGTTTACCAATTTTTCTACAAGAGTTAAATGATGTTCATTACATATCAGAGTACCACCTGCATTTCGATAAATATTGATAGACATTGTAAAGAAAATGTGAAAATTAAACTTGAAAAATTGTTTTCCATTTCAAATAAAAAATGCACTCTAGCTTACATCAGTAGCTAAGGTGTTAGTAGCAAATTACTGTTGCAACATAGGCAATTGCATATCAGTATCAAAGTGATCATTTGCATATCAAATGATACTGGTGAAATTTGATTTTATCATAACATTGATGTAGTTATGAGAAAAATATATATCTAGGTCTCACGGTAAGGGATTATGAAATTATTCACAAATAGTTCTCAGAAATTGACCTGCCAAGACACATGTGAGCTGTGCATGTCAGTGACTTTGAGTCTTCCATATTAATCATCAAGGGATGTTCCTCAGGGGAATGTGTTTTCTCCCCTCCTGTATATGGCATATACAAATATATGCTGTGCTGGGAAGGAGCCAAACACAATCCTCTACATCGATGATATAGCATTTTATTATTGATCCCTGAACATGGAATATACAGTAGTGAGATTCCAACCACAGTGGAGCTGTGGCTTGATAGGTATCAGGTTCAACAGAGAAAAATCTGTGGCCATATTATAAACATACAAGTGGTACACTCTCAGGCAGCTGGAATTCTCAAGGGGGGAAATTTCTTATGTGATGACAGTTAAATACCTGGGAAGGGTTTTGGACAAATGGCTTACTTTTGGCGGAGATAAAATACGAAAACATATCTTACCTTAGGCAATGATAAATTATGTGACCCAAAAGGAAAAGATGACAGGACCTTCCTACATCCAATGCTTAATCACATAAGTTCCATTCGTTTGGCGATGAGACTATTCAATTGTACATGCAGTTCTCACCTATGCCTACATGATAAGGTGGGCATTGGTGTGATCTACATTCCAGAAAAAGCTGGAAGTTGACCAAAAAATTGTATTGAGGATAATATTTGGCCGAGTGTGGTTTGTCAGGACAGTCAGGTTGGTTGCGATAACCAACTGAATAAAAACTAACTTATGAGGTTTGTGTCATCGGCTATATCATTATTATTCATTTAACATCTTCCTTGAATGCTATGGTTGTGTTACAAATAAGTGTTGGAATAAAGTATATGTAATGAAATAAATCAACAATCAAGTAGGGTACCTCCTCCTCTCCCTTTTGTTTCAGGTATTCCAGACATGACAACAGATACTAATTGACAAGGACACCTTTTTGACCTTGCAGTTTGTCGAAACCGTTCCTAGAAACATATGTCTAAAAGAAAATGTTGCTGATATTTTCTTTTCTGTGGCTTGCAATCACTCCCACCCTTGTGTTCATAAACAAACTGATATTTGCAGCTTTCTATTCTGCTGAGTAACAGTTCCTTCTGCTATTCTTTATCCTACCAATAAAGAAGAAAATGACCACCAGAAGACAGCAATGAAGAATGGAGAAGAAATCCAGCAGCTGTCTAACAGAGAGAAAACAAAGAGGTCTGCACTCTCCAAACCTGCGATGCCCTTCTCAGGGCTCACAGGTTTTTCTAAGGTTATGATTGTAAAAATTTGCAACCAAAACGAAGAGAAGGCGAAAAAAAAATGAAGCAAGGACATCCCATGACACTGAGATCAGCCAGCCTCTGTGGCAGTGTCTCAGCCTTTCATCTGAAGGTCCTGGGTTTGAATCCCGGTCAGGCATGGCATTTTTCACACATGTACATACAATTCATACATCTCATCCTCTGAAGATATACTTAACTGTGGTTCCAGAGGTTAAACAAAAAAAAAAAAAAAAAAAGACAGCTCAGCTTAGATCTCACTCAGCTGATGTAAAACAAATAAGAAAACCTAGATTCACTATCCTTCATTCATCCATCTTACTATTATTAGTCAGGCAATCACCTACAGATACCAAATGCAACTCCCTCCAGGAAGGGAGTACATTACATCCTTTATAAACTGTGGACCCATTACAAATATTCCTACTACACCAAAAGGCCTTCAGTGAATGGAAAGAAGGGAAATCAAATTGGGAGAAGGATGCAAATATCTTGCTCCCAAGGAATAACCTAAGTAAAAACCTAGATCTGCAAAGGACTGGAACACAATACCCAGTTCCTTCCACCTTAAAATAAAAAAAAAAATTAAATACAAGCATATTTTATGAGATGCACTCTGAACTTACAAAAAACAAGTATTGAAAATGAGTGCTAAAGAGGGGTATTTTCATCGCCTATGGTAATCATGTTGACTCAAAAAGACATATAATCAGTGTCAATTCTATTAAGCTCTTTTATCCAAATATTAAAAGTGTGAGAGGTTGGTTACTTGTAGTGAAGCTGAAATTTTTAGATTATAATGGCATTAACCAAAAAGTCATTGTTTGAAGATAAAAATTGTGATTTGGTTTTGATTCATATAATATTAGATTTGACCAGTCAATTTTTACAAGTCAGAAAAGGAAAGTTAGAGGTTTACTGCTAACTTTGAAAAAAAAATTGTAATATTGTACAAGATAAGAATTCATTTGAGCATGTTTTAGTAGAAGTCATTTTTAATGACAATAGTAATATTATTCCAGGATTTGAACACATTTTCTTGTTCAGGAATGAGCGATTTGCATTTAGGCTATTCTTTTCTAATGAAATGATTTTTTGTCCCTACTATCCCATTCATACAAAACACAACAGTACTCTGTGTAACCAAGAAAGAATAAGTGCAATTACCTTTAAATCACCACAAATATTCCCTTCATACACCACATACTGAAACTTTTCCAAAATAAATTTAAAGTTTTCATATGTTTCTTCCATACTGGCAGAGTGAGCCACAGATACTGAAAGGAATTTTTTGCCATTATACAGAAACACAGCTTTTAAACAAACTTTAAAAGAATGAACAAGTGCCATTCTTGTTATGTTCATTAAACAGCCTCTCCATAAGAGAAGAAATGTCATTACAAACCACTTAGCCATTTTCTTCAGAAAAAGTGTCTTTAAAATTCAGAATCATGATTCAGTAACTACATATCTGTCTTATTTTGAAGATTCCATCCTTTTAGCCAGGAAGCAAACATTTCTGACTATTTTTATGTTTAACTTTAAATTTCATATGAGATCATTAAGATTTCTTTGAGTCAGTAAATGAGATTCAGATGAACGAACCACTTTGTTCAAAAGTTGTATTATCAAAATCTGGTTCTTTTTCTTCCTTACTTCCATCAGACTCTGAGCTTTCTTCATTTAATGTAACATGTAATGGAGGCTTTGGTATGGGCAATTCTTTGCAGTGTGGAACTGGTCTCATTACAGATTGCAAGTTAGGGTACACCACTGTATGTTCTGATTTTGACATAATCCCTTTAATGTTTGTTAAGCAGAAATAACAATCAGAAGAGTGATTTTTGGGTTCCTCCAAATCACAGGGATAGCAAATGACATGTGGTGTGTGCCATTCTTCCATGCAGTGAGAAGCCTCGAACACGATAAACAACAGCTATGTGGGGCCCAGGTCCTTGTTTGGTCCCCAACTTCACATTTGAGTAGGAGAAGGGTGGATGGTGAGTGGGAGAATAGTAGGCGGAAAGTGGAAGGGATAGTGGGTGGAGGGTGGGAGGATAGAAGGCAGACACAGAATGTTAGGTCATTCAAGAACCCCAAATAAATGCTAGCGTATTACCCTTAATTCTCCATTCTTTAAGGGTGTTAAGAATACCACGTCGCTGTGGTATTCTTAAAAAAGTGTATCATATGCTTTTCTAATATCAACAAAGATAGCTACAAGACGCTGCCGGAGAAGAAAAGCGGATTCCAATGAAACTAAATGGTCAACGGAAGACCGACCTTGTCGGAGACCACACTGCTCTGTAGATAAAAGGTCATATCTCTCTAAATACCATGTAAGCCTGCAGTTCACCATTCTCTCTATTACTTTGCATAAAACGCTTGTCAAGTAAATAGGGCGGTAGCTTGAGGGGCTTGCTTTATCTTTACCAGGTTTAAGTACTGGTACAAGAATGGCATCTGACCAGACTGAAGGGAAAACTTGGGAGGAGAATAAATTTTCCTAGATACTCAATAGGTGTTGTAGCGCCGGATTAGGAAGGTGTGAGAACATGCTCAAATGAATTTTATAAGGTCTAGGGGAGGTGTCACATGAGTTCATAATGCGTGTGACAACTTGCTGAATGAAAATGGGATGTTTAATTCACCAACATTTAAAGATAATAATTCCATTTGTAATTTGTACCTCTGAAATTCGTCACTGTATGCTGAGGTGAAGGAAACTGACTGGAAAAAATGTGACAAGTTATTTGCCACTGCCAAGAGTGTTGTGATCAGTTCTCCTTCGTGAATGAGTTCAAGGATGAATTAAATTGGTGATCCGCAGATTGTACAGATCTTTTTCGACATGGCAGACATGCGAGTAGTACATAAGATGGTGTTCACGTATTTCCTTCATGACTTCTAGAGTTTAAGAACACCTGACGACACTCCGCTCTAGCTCTGCAGTACAAATTGAGATGTTCACTGGTTGGCCTGCAGTTAAATCTGTGCAGCGCTTGCTGTCGTTTCCTAATAGCGTGTTGGCAATCATCATTCCACCATGGAACAGAAGGACGTCTAGGGTTTCCCGATGTTTGCAGAATATATCTATTAGCATTCTCAAGTATGAGACATGTAAAGGTGAAAAGTTCATCAAGGGCGTATGCACCATCATCATATTGTGATTGGAAGGCATTGTGGTAACCATTCCAATCTGCCTTTTCAACAACCCATCTCCATGGACTTTTATTAACCTTGCAGTTGACACCAAATGCTATAATAATTGGTCTGTGGTCATTGCCTTGAAGGTCATCACATCACAAGCAGACCAAGTAAGATGTGGGAGTAAATTCGGTGTACACAAGGAGAAGTTGGACTGTACACCAGATGATGAGGACATGAATGTTTATGAACCATCATTCAGTAGACAAAAATCCAAATCTTGTCGCAATCGGTTTATCATACTTTCTCAAGGGGAGCAGAAAGATCGAGTCCCAGGAAACATGATGGGCATTGAAATCTACTATTAACGCTGGCGATGGTTCTTGGGCGAGGAGATTTGAAATTTCTAGAGCGTTAAACTCAAGAGTTCAGTGAGAGGTAGATTGCAAATATGAAATTTAAACGGGACCATGATTTTAAGTGTGACCAGTGGTATTCTTCTAGCCATCACCTCATTTCACATGAAAATAGCGACACCACCACTCTCTCTGATATCTAACAGGTAATGGTATCTCTCACTGATATAGCCTCTGAGTGTAACCTCATCTTTTTGCAATAGATGTGTTTCTTGGAAGCACATGATTAAATCATGTGCGCGCGGGTCTGAAGACCTTCAACATTCCACTGAATGATGCTCATAAATAAAAAGTAGTTAGGTGAAGGAATAAAGATAAATATATGACAAAATTAGTAACAGGTGATCCATTTTTTCTTTTTCAAATTTTTAATTTTAAGGTAATTGGATGTCCTGGGCTTGGGCAGTTCTATCATACCCTCCAGTACATGTGTTGTAGAAGGGGGGGATTTAGATAACTGGGAAGATGACATTCTAGAGGAGACTGTTGTGTGGGTTCCCTTAAACAGCTTGTTTGGTGGTTTACCACCTGATGTATATGCTCCTGTCTGTAAAGGCAAAACTATAGGGACAGAGACTTTGAGAGAAATGCTGCTAATGTTAGATTCATTAGTTGCAACTACTAACTTTTTATTCATCTTCGTTAACTCAGTAATGGTTGCAGTCAGAGAAGCAATCTGATCAGACAACATCTGAACAAGCTTTTTCAGCTCACTGCAGGATCCACATTGTTCGTTGCCTGAATTTACTGTTGTTTTACTTGATGTCACAGTGGTGAAAGAGACATCAGGTTTGACCAGATTTTGAGAATTTAGTGCCTATATATTCTCTTTGAGCGGCTGGGAATGAAAGCTTTTGCTCAGTGCAGATTTTTAAGATTGCCTTCTCTTCTTTAAAAGCTGGGCAATCTCGAGACTGAACTGAATGTGTTCCCCCACAGTTTGCACATTTTTCTTCCTCCTGACAATCAATGTCCTTGTGGCCTTCTTTGTGCATCCGGGGCCGGATGCACAACCAGAATCGACACTTGGTGGGTGTCTTCCCCTACAGGGGTTGGGATGATGGTGTCAGATGGCTAAAGCTTAAAATAAGAGTAGTAGGTTCTTCTGTTCCACTCTGACGTTTTGTTATTCTATTTACCTCTGTGATACTTTGCGGACGAAGCTCTTCGGCAATTTCTTTAACGTCCATCTCAAGAAGATCCTGGCGAAAAATTATTCCTCGGCTTGTATTTAATGTTTTATGACATACCACACTTATACATCCTATACTGGTTAAACGTAAAAGTAATCAACTTTGCTTATCATTGAAGGTTTCTATCAGTTTGGATCCATCTCTCAGTTTTTTAATATTCTTTGGTCATCTGCATGAACCAGTGACTACCTTATTAATAAACTTTATAAGGTTAGTGAAACTTTATAAAGGGCCTACCTGATTATTGCATAGGACTACAAACCTGACATTTGTGTACTGCAAATCTGATATCAAGTTTAAATTAATTATCACAGATAAGGCTGATTGAGGTCTTTTCACTAGACATGTTTTTTCAGATGGACAACCAACCATCATAGAATTTTTTTTTTTACTTAAAATCTTGGTCCCACGTGTACCGGACACTCCAGTGTCCAGAGGACATCGTTCGAGACTCACTACGTAGGGCCATTCACCCATTGGCACGATAGTTCCCACCTTGGGTTACAATTGCGATTCGTAAGGTGTTGCAACTTCAACGTGTGTCAAGTGTAAGAAGAAAAAGTGTAGAATGTTGTGTATATGTTGTAACTTGTGTAGTGTTCTTGCTGTAGTGTACATGTATAGTGTAAAGTGGTTCTGCAGCTCAATGTGTAGTGGGAAGAAAAGCTGCAGAGGCTAGGGTCGTGGGGATGCCAACCCCCAAAGTCTTAAAGAATAAGACTCCCCGTCGTGGGGGGGGATTTATTTGTATTAATTGTAATGAAAAAGTTATTTTTGAATAACTAACAAGTTTACATAGTAAACCTGTTATTAAAATATTATATTGCGGGATATAATTGAAATGAAAAATAATATATACATAATCCATGCTAAAAAACAATTTTTTTTAAAGTTATGAAGAGATGACTTAAATGTTTTTTTGTAAATTATTTCTAAAGGGATACGTTATCAATCAAACAAAAAAATCAGGGGTCTTATGTCAGTCAAATTAAAAAGTGGTCCAACCCGATTGTGTTCTGTGAGCTTGGCATCAGTCAATCCAATGTGTGTTCACAATCTGAATGAGCTCTAGAGAGGTGGTTGAAATAGAGTGAATTTTTTTTTAAGGTTATACAAAACAATGAATTTTGATTTTGAAAACTGAAATTTTATTTCCGCTTAAATTCAGAAAAGAGTTAGTTATAATGGGTGGACTTCTATTCAAATTATTATTGTTGCTATAATTTATAATAATTTGAGTAGTTCAATGTGATTTAAACAAAAAGACATGTAATTTTGTATAGTTTTTCTTTGTAAGTGTTTTTATGAAAACTGAAATACTTTATTTCTATAAAAAATAACACAGATTGTAACAAACTATTACTTGTTACAATAAATGTGATAATAAAAAAAAAAAAAAAAAAAGAGTATAGAGTTGTTTTGAAAACGGATAAAATGTTTTAAATAAATAAAAAACTAAATACAATTAAATACAATATATTTAATTTCAATAACAATGTGTTCAAAAAACAGATATAGACATAAAAAAAATCTCTTTACAAAAAACAAAAAAATAATTTTTTATAAGAAAAAGACTACAGATAAATCTCAGTAGATGCTAGATAATAAAATATGTAAAAAAAAGAAATAATAAATATATCCCCTCATGAAAATAAAATATTTTTTACGCGACCTTATAAAATAAAAAAAATATTTGTACTCTACTTCTTTTCTGAGTTAGTAGCATTTAGTAGTATATATTATAAATATAAACATCAGACTGTTCAAGTTCATATTATAAATGTTATCATATATAATAAGTCTTATACAAATAAATAAATAGATTCAAAAATATTGTTAATTCAGATTAAATTTAGTAGGAGCACTTACAAATTGTGTAATTAGATTATTACCAACTGTATAATCCTCCGAGATGTTTTGCAGGGCTATCTCCCCCTTAAATCACTTATAATGAAATTACTTGATCCGTAGAAAAAATTTTAAATCTGATTTTAAATTGTAAAGTTTTACGTAAACACTAAAACTATAATTCATCATTTTTTATCGTGTAACAAAACATTGATTTTAATAGAATTATTACAAAATTTATTTTTTTGTACATACAAACAAAATTATTAATTTGTACCTCATAAAAAAATTAAATATATATATATATTAATTTTGAAAGTTGTAATGATTTATTTACATAAAAACTTATAAAAATGGCTAATTCAAGTTTATTATCTTTAAACACTTATATTCATATACTTTTTTATTTTCTTGTAGATCATTTAAACATTATTAAATTTATTTATTGAAATAAAACATTTACTGTTGGAAATCAACAGTATATATAAACAAAATATACACAACTTTAAAAATACATTAATAATTTTTAAAAACCCTTTAATATTAATTAATATAATGAGTTTGAAAATGCTAAAAATTTTAAAGAGCAGGTACACAGTAACTATAGAAAACTTATCATTAAGAAATATTTATAAGTTGTATATAAAATGTAATAATGACTTAATTTAAAGGGCTTACGTTTCTGTATGAAGCACTGCAAATATCTTGTAATTTCATCAATAAAATATACACGCTATTACAATATCTAATTTTTTCCATTTTTTCTGTCAACAAAAAATTCATATAAAACTTTTATATGTATAAATTATGTGATATATGGAGATTTTTTTATGAATGTATGCTTTCTGACCTGTCCCTCACCCCTTCCATAACACATTATCATATCTCCGAACCCTCTCACGAAGCTTAGTGCAATTTGTGAACGGGCTCTATGAACTGGATATAAAATTTATGATTTTCTTTATTGGATAATGACATACCATTTGGAACAAATCCCTGTATTTTTCACCTTACCGGTATAAAAAAGAAGGTGAATGTATAATTGTAAGTAATGCTTTATGAGCATCAAGACACTCACATTAAGGAATCAGACATATTAAAAGACATTTATGAAAAGCTCTACAGTATTTAGTCAACATAAAGACCATTTTCCAGTAAAGTAGCTCTTCCATTTTCCTGGTTTAAATAATCTGATCCTCTCTGTATGAAAAAAAAAAAATGGATTCTATTATTTTTTTGAGCTATTAATCTGAATATTCGAGGAAGTAACAAATAAAGTAGCAGATCCTGGCTTAAATGCATCCATGAACTCCACTTCCTAAATATTAGTAATTAGTGGTTTCAATTCTTCCCATATTTTTATGGCTTGGTCAACAAAAGTTCAACTTTTAATTTATTTTTGGAAATGAGTGGGTATGAACTGACAAGGTATTGTATTATATTAAAATAGCCCAAATTAAGATATAAAAATTACACAGTTTTGTTTTTTTTTTTACATATTTTTAAAAACTTTTTCTGGAAGATGGGCTTTATAATAATAAGCATTTAAGTCATCACCAAAAATTAAGCAACTTCTCAAGAACTCATTTATCCAGGGAAGCTGCCTATACATTGGTTTAGGTTAATCCACAGATAGCCCTTTATCAGATGTCAAAGATATACAGGCTTTAGGTCCTCGCAGCCTCAGTATGGAGAATCAGACAAATACCCACTCAAGTGAATGTAGGAAAGAACAAGGATAATAAAAAGGGCTGTTTAGTGAGAAAAGGTGATCAATTAATCAGGATAGGTAGGAATTTTATTGTTTCCTCAGGTCTCAAATTAAGTGTTATATTGAGTCATGCAGAGAGAAGATTGCACCTTAACTAAGAAAGATGTGCAAAGGAGCTGTGAGATGATTGCAGTTGAATTTCTACATAAAACAATCTTTTTAATAAGATTTTTGCTAGTAAAGTTTTTAACAAAAAGAAACATAAATCTGTACTACTTCAAATAATTCCTTAACAAATTTATATTCTTTATTAAAACAACAGTAATTAATTTATAAAAACCTTCAGTAAAAGCAAACACAATAAATTAGTTGATTACTGCAATTAATATATACTGTAACATAATAGTAATACTAAAAAAATTTGATATGAATAGTTCAAATATATCACTTTAACAATGCTGTCAACCTATACAACAATAAGCAAAATTGTTCATGTATGTTATAAACTCGCACAAGTTAAATAAAATTTAATAAAACCCAAAAAGAAAATACACAAATTCAATTCATACTCTTATTTAACTTTTTTTATAAATATAATTACATACTTTACAGCTTAATGAAACCAGTTTAAAAAGACTATTTCTATAAACAAACTGTAATAAAAAAGTTGAACATTGTACATTTCCTCAACGATAGTTTATTTAACAGCACTGTCACAAAAATTTGTCTTAATAAATCTGTAAAAGACTCATCATATACATAATCTCATAAACATACGATTCTCATCTCCATTTCTATCATAGGTTATAAATATAGTCTTTTATAAATATTCAAATTAATATTTAATATAACATGTGTTTGAGAATTATCTGAACAATTTTTATGTCTTATTAGGAAAAAAGTAATAGTTTTATTAATGAATGGTTGAGTTCTCTTTAACAGGATTAGTTCATGGTATGATAAATTTAAAGAAATTGGCAGTGGTGAACATAAGAAGGGTACAGACAGGTCTAGAACATCAGATGAAAAAATGGAGATGATTTTTTATTAAGGCATTTCAACCTGAAATCACATTCCAACAAGATGGAGCATCAATATAATGGGGTTTATTAGTACGTGAATCCCTGAACAAAACATTCCCAAATCCCTGGATTGGACATGATGGACCGATTGCTTCGCCACCTCAATCATCAGATATAACTCCATGTAATTTTTTCCTACAGGGTTTCATCAAGGATAATGTGTACAAAACTTGTATAGTGAATACTAATGACCTTAAAGAGAGGACTGTTAATGCAGTCAAACTCATAGAAGTGGATGTTACAACGATCATGGCATGAAACTGATTATCGGTTGGATATTTTACAAATTACTAATGGTGTGCACACATTGAATATCTGATTACAGGTAAAAAAAACTTTCATTTTTAATCTTTCTAAATTCATAAAACCTGTTTTTGTATCTAAATAAATAAATTATTTACTCAATATCAAAATTGTTCAGAAAATTCTCAGACACCCGGTATTATATGACACACCAAAAAGCTACCCCTTGTTCATAATCTGCAAATAACTTGTGCGATATAAAAACATCTTTTGAACATTATATAAATAATAACCAAATTAATATTTAAATGCTGAGTAGTAGTTAGTAACTACTCTTCCTAAAATTCTATCAAGATAACTTTTAAATTACACTATTACTATTTAGGCTTTAAAAAAATAATTTGTAATTGAGATAATTGATAAATATTAAAGCTTTATGCTCTCACCATTATATATTGTAATTTTAAAAATATAATATCTATACATAACAACTTAAACTATGCTATAAAGCAACAATGATATAAATTAATAACAGTAATTCTACAAAAAAAAAAAAAAAAAAAAAAAAAAAAAAAAAAAAAAAAAAAAAAAAAAAAAAAAAAAAAAAAAAAAAAAAAAGATACCAGATCAATTATAATATATACTTGCTGTTATAAATATTTATAATTATTAAAAACATTTATAATATTGACAGTAAGCAAACTACTCTTACATTGCCACACACAAATGAAAACAATGAAAAATTTTAGTTAAAAAAAATTCTATTCAGGTTCTGACCAATACTGGTTTAAGAAAAGGAAGTTACTGTTTGAAGAGAGAACAACTTTAATTGAGTAAAAGTGGATTAAGAAATGAAAGTAGGAGTTAGTGAATGAATTGAGGGCAGATTTAGTGAAAACTCTTGAGGGTGGGGAAAAAAGTGGATATAATGAGTTGTAAGTGTTTTTTGTATACAAAAATGTTAGTACTCTTGTTTTACATAAATATATCTTAATTATGCGTTATCTCCTCTTGCTCATTTGTAAAATATGAAATTCAGTTTATATTAAAAAAAAATAACTCATCTCTGTCATTTTGGATTACACATTTTACAGTGTATAGGCAATTTTCACTACAAATAGCATGCAATGTTAAATGTTTATTTTTCATGCATATTAATAACTGAAAATGTTATATCTCTGAAAGTATATTATTTGTATGAAAATCAACATATGAGAGGTAAGCACAGAGATTTTTCATACTCCAGTAAAGCTAACCTTCAATAATTTAACATTTTGTAGAACTAAATATGTTAACAACTGGGGGGAGATTAATGATGGTTGGCTATTGGCTAGCCTCAGTCACCCACCCAAGTGGAAGAGTGGAAAGAAAAAAAGAAACGAAAAAAAAAGAAGCTATTCTTTGTCAGTAAAGTCTTTTTTCCCTTATCCAGTCTTGTTGAAGAGGAGGTAGTTTATCTGTTATGATGCTTTATGAATTAGATTATACAAAACTGCTTGTGCTTTTCTGAAAATCACAAAATTCTTCTCAAAATAAAATATATTTGATTGGGTTAGGTTATCTTTATAATTAGACTGTTCAATATTAATGAACTAAGTAAGAACATGTTTAATAAAAACTTCAAATTTTTTTTAACTTGCGATCAAATCATTTATAACTTTTTCTTTTTATCATTATTACTGTTTTAATTGCTCTTTCATTCATTCAATAAACAAACTTCTACATAAATCTATATTCTCATCTGTGCCCACTTTTTGTATGACTAAAGTAAGATAGACAACGATCAACTGAATATAATTAATTTATATTGACTGAATTATTAATTATGCTGTTCTGTTTCAAAGTACATTATTGCTTCTCTCTAATTACATTAAATAACTTTGATATCTCAGAAGTTTATATATCATTAACAATGTGTAGTTTTAAATATTTTAAACAAAATATATGTATATTATTTTAAAATTAAAATTTACTGATTAGGTATATTTCATGTAAAATAAAGTGTTGGCAATTAAAGTTTCAGGTCATATTTAGTAAGTATCTTAACAAACACAAGGTCTGTTCAAAATGTTTTGGTACTTTTCAAATAGCAAGTGCTCAGTATGAGCTGGTGTGTAATGGCACCCATTGTGACTAATCTGTTATCATTTGCATCTTCCTACTGAGGATATTCTCTAACTTATAGCTGCTTGTTTACGTGAATTTTAAATTATTTTTCAATATTCAAGATTGTCAATATTATAAGCAGCAAATCATTATTCAATTTTGCTTAAAACTTGGGAAAATATTTGGAGATTGATGAAATGATAAAAAAAAAGTTTATGGTGTCAGTACATCAGCTTGCAGGTAGTTTTTAATGGTTTAAGTGATTTATTAATCGTGACTCAGTTAAGGAAAGCTCTCTCATTATATACAAGATACATTTTCATGAAAATGTGTTTTGCAATCATCGACTGAGAATTTATAATATAGTAGAAGAGTAGAATATATCAGTAACATCATGTATTGCACAGTTTGATATTAAAACAGATAGTAAATAAAGCTTTATGCTCTATCATTATATAAAGTAACTTTAAAAATATAATATCTGTATATAACAATTTAAATTAACTTTGCTATAATTAACAGTGATATACATTAATAACACTAATTCTAAAATAAAAATAATATATTTAAAAAAAGATACTAAATCAATTATAGTATATACTAGTTGTTTACAAGTTTATACTTAATTAAACACATTTATAATATCAATGGAAAGCAAACTACTCTTACCTCCATTATACAAATGTGAGGTATGATTCCAAAGTTACTCTACTGGCATGAACTAGTTACAGCAGATATCTGTCTCACTTCCCAATGAAATGAAAATTTGTAGATGAACCTCTACACCCAATCCTAAAAAGTGCATAATAGGACTTTTCATGACTTCCAAGATTTTTGAGATCAGGGCATTATTTCAGGTAAAAAGAGCAACTGAAGTATTTCTACATCAAGTCTTATCAGACTCAGGTAAGTCAGAAAAACTTTAAAAGAATACATTTGGAAACGTTTTGAACAGATCTTATAAAAGAATAATGTGGTAAAATATATTTTGCTTTAGAGCCAAAAAACTTCTGTAAACATGATATGATAATTCTTGTGGATTTGTTGCAAATAAAACACACTTCAAATTCACTACAAATAATAAATGGATTAGTTTACTTAATGCATTAGTTAACTTGCATAGAGAAAATTAAAATACAATAAAGTACTTTTATACTTTTAACTAAAAGTACTAAAGTACTTTTTACTTTTAACTAAAGTACGTTAGTAATTGAGCTTGTTTACATATTAAATGAATGTTAATATTGATCTACACCAAAGTGTTTACATACAAACAGTAGGGCTTACGTCCATAAAATTCTCACCAGTTAATTTAATATCCACCCTTTCATATACCAACACACTTAGTGTGTTAATATCAGGATATATTGCTAAGAATTTTTTTTTTTTTTTATCTGTAGAATTTAACTATAAATTCTATAAATTAGACATTTTGATATGCTGTTAATTAGAACCTAACAATAGAATGATGATCAGGAGATCCAGCTTGGGCACCTCCTGGACAGGAAGGTGGGACATACAGAAAATAGTTATAACACTTTTATTCCCAAGCTCCTTTATTTTTTTTTAAAGAAAAAGCCTTCTTTACATTAATTAATCTTATCTGTAACATTACTTACAGCAACTATAAGTATGAATTACTCATAATTATTTACATTATGGAGTTATTATTCAATTTATTCCATTATATGTCACTGTATGGAGAAACATTTATAAACATTGGCAAAACCAAATTTGGTTGATATTCTAAATTTCTTATATTTTTATTCTTTTTCGTATTTGGTGGTTTAATAGTTTTATAATGCTAAAACTAGTTATCAATATAAAAAACATACAAAAAAAAAATTTAAATAGTAATTTATATCCCAAAATAAACTAATAAAACAGATTAATCATATTCAGTGTATTAACATAATATTAATAATACAGCAAAAATGTTTTATCACTTACATGTTCACATACAATAAGATCAACATAGATATTCATGAAAGATCCAGATTGTACAATCAGAGGAATAATTTATATTTGCCCAAAAATGGAAATAGGTAAATCACATAAAGATTAATCATATGAACATGCAATAAACAATTAGATTTATGGCATTACACATATATTTTGTTCCTTTGCTGACAAATTTTTTTTTATACATATATATATATATATATGTATATATTTCATACAAGTATGAATGATTTCAAATCCAATAAAACATTTAACACTGATAACAATTAAACAACAATAAATATATTAATAAATTATACAAAAATGATTTTTTCTTAGATGATATTTTACAATTGAGTGCAAGCTAAACTGCACTTAATTTCATCTAAGTACATAGTTGATGAAACTGCACTCAAATATAATATATCATCAGAAGGAATGATATTTGTATAAAATATTAATAATATCTGAAACATTTAATGTATTTGGTAACATGAAATGACCATCAAACACTAAAACCACACTGAGCAACATTTTCATTACGTAAACATTGCATGATATAGAAGTGAAATCTTACAGACAAAGGGTCATTTCTGTTTTACATTTAAAGATTATTATTTAGCAAGAAAACAACAATTTTACTTATTTTTTAGATAAATTAAGAACAAATAAGATTAATATACTATATTGTACTAAATATAAGGAATTAAAAAAAAAACAAATATAATAATATATTGCAATATCTATTTAAAAGCATCAGGCACCTTTTACATAGCAACAAAACAAGTTTTAATTGACAGATTTAAATAAACCTGCTTAATTGTAACTGGATCATACAACCTTGTTAGACGTAATCTTTAAATATTTATGAACATATTAGAAACAATAAATCATGTTTTTCATATAAAGCGCTGCATTTTTATTTAACAACTCTTAAGCATTATGATAATTTATTGTCACTGAAAACTTAAGTGGTTTTTTCTAACATATGATGTACATTTCCCTACGTAAAACTAGTGTCATTCTTTGGAACATTATAGAATGCTAATTTAACATTTTTCTTTTTATAATGTACAGTAAATAAAACAGCTGTGTACCACAGAATAAATAACAGCTTTATGTATCTTTCTTTTTCTGTTTAGCCTCTGGAATCACTGTTCAGTATTACTTCATAGGATGAATGAAGATGATGTGTATGAATGTAAATGAAGTGTAGTCTTGTACAGTCCCAGTTGACCATTAATGAGAATTGTGGTTAATTGAAACCCAACCACCAAAGAATACCGGTATCTACGATTTAGTATATTGTTAGTTAAGGAATCATATAATATTAATTGCCATAATACTTATAAAATTTTGTTATCATAAAACATGTTTATAAAAGTTAAAAAAAAAAAAAAAAAATTAAGTGAAAGGCTTTAAAGCTGTGCAATATCTGGTACTAGAAATTTAAAAATAATAAATTTTCAGTAGAATCTATTGCAATGGTCATTATCTACTGATAAATAATAGCATACACTGAAACAGCAATGTCGCTTAGCCTTTGTTATGATTTTGATCATCATCATTTTATCTATATTTCAAAATTTTCAATTTTCAGTATTACCTACAACCAAACAGTACATTATTAATAAAAATTATTTACAGATTTATTTAAAAATTCATACAATTTTTTTAAAACTTATATTAAGGGTTAAAATATGCAGCTGTCAATTTAAACAAAACAATACAATAAGAGTTTGTCAGTTTTTTAAGAGTTTTTTTTTTAAACTCTTTAAAATAGAATTGTTTTGAATTAAAACTTACAGTTGTCAATGTACAACTTAACCACTCTCACTTGTAAGAACATGTCCTTTATTATATTGAAACGACTAGTTTCCAGGAAGTGTCCAGGCAAGAAAAATTTTGCTGTTTTATGAAGAAAATACCTAAAATTATAGTCATAACTGTCAAAATAACTTTTAAAATTTTCTTGCCTGGACACTTCCTGAAACTAGTTTTATCAATATAAAGGACATGTTCATATAAGCGAGAGTGGCTAAGTTGTATATCGACAACTGTAAGTTTTAATTCAAAACAATTCTATTTTAAAGAGTTTGTTCGATACATGTACTAGTATACTTTGAAATAGAAAAGAAAAATAAAACAAAAAAAAATTTCCAAACTGTACTAAAAAAAATAATAAATAAATAAATGGTAGAATACAATGTACTACTGCGACTAACATGCAGGCAAAACTCCCCTTTTTCTAGAAGTGTGTTTCCCAAAATTTTAAATTACAATTTAATGTTGCAGAGTTAATCAATTTAATTATTATAAATATTTGTAATACCTATTCTTCTAATTACTTTTGCTTTTTTTGTTATTATTCCTTTTAATAAATTATTTACTTTACTCTGATTTATTACCTTATTAAACACATTATATTAGAAATATGTTATATATTAATATACATCTAAATATATACAACTGCAATTGTATTAGCAGAATTCAATCTATAATTAACAATATTTAAATTGCATGACACTGAAGAGTAAGACCGACAAAAAGAACAGATAGCAGGATTAATTTAAGATTTTAAATGACTCTTTACTTAAGTAAGATGATATTTTGTAAAATATTCAGAGAATATCTCAATTTTTTCTTTGTTGTTTAATTGTCTCTTATCAATTATTAATCTCTTATTAATTATAAAATAAAAAACTAACCGAGTTAGAAATAAATAAATAAATAGCTAAGAGATGCCTGCCTTATATTTTCAATGCCTTTTATTTAGTACAATATGGTATTTTTTTTAAATTCAATCATATTAGTTTAATGAAAACATGGTACAATGAACATTTATTAATATTAAATATAAAAATAATAAACAGTAACTTTTATGAAAACATAAAGAAATATAATAAGTAAATAAAAAATAAATAACCGATCGCTTGAAATTATGATAGACACATAACATCTACAAGAACAAATTTTATAATCTCATAAAACATGGAAGATATATTGTAAAATGAATAGTATTCATAAACATCAATAATTCGGTTTAGGAATAAGAATAGATATTCAATTTAAAATTTAAGACCATGAAAACCAAGATTTTGGGGTAACAGCCGGCGGAGAAGTTGGTGATGCAGTATTAGGAGTGGTTGGTGTGCCTGTCATATTGGGTGATAATGAAGATGGAGAAGGTAAAGGTTGCTGTGCGCTCGCAACTTTAGCATTAGTCTTACGCTGCATTTCACTTTCATATATCCTGACGTCAGACTGACTCAAATCATACCATTCGTCGATCCACGCAAAAGCTTGTCTATGTCCCAAAAGAAGAATATCTCTGATTGTCTAAGACATTCAAAAATTAGAATCAAATAAAAAATTAGCATTTGATAAAAAGTGTAATATTTATAAAAATTAGCACTAGTAAAAAAAAAAAAAACAAAGAAACAACTTAACTAATTTAATCAAAATACAAGTAATGCTTATTGTGACCATAGACTCTAAAATTGTAAACAAACGTTTCTAAAAAAAAAAATGTTAACAATTAATGTAAATGTTTCACAATTGTTTTGTTTATATAAAAAAAAAAAAAAAACAAAAAACAATACATTGGTAAAAATTTAAGGAAATAATTTTTTGGCGTAGGAAATCATAACTGGTAAGATTTGTATAACTTACATAAAAAATTAGACCTCATTCGCAGCAACATTGTAATTCCAGTATATGTGTAAAATGGGCATTGAAATTCTAAATCCACACAATTCATTGAATGTTTCAATTATTTGATTTTTATATCAAATCAGAACAAACTGATGCTAAAATTTAATGGTTTATTTTCTTTTATGGTAATGATGTTCTCATAAAAATTCTGAATAATAAATAATACATGACAAAAGTAGAAGCAAGGAGTGAAAGGCTGTCTGTTGACTCCGATGAAATTATTCAGAAGACTAATAAAAGTAATGTGAAAAACTATTTAATAATTTAAGAATATGATGAATAATACACATAGGTATCACAATTATTTTTATAAAACGATTATGAAAAAATTGGGCTACTTCAAACTGCACATGTCTAATGCTGATAGATAACACAAGAAAAATAAGTGGCTGTTACACAAACACTCACTGAATCTTAAGGCAGTAATGAAATTTGAATATGTCACCATACATTTAAGAATTTTCAATTACATTTACTAATTTTATATAATTTTTTTATTAAAAATACAATTAATAAAGAATTTTAGTTCAGATTTTATAGTATAAAAATAAAGTATCGTATACTTTCATAAAATGATACATAAAGATGTCAGCAATGGTTAATAAAGGAAAATTTACTAACCTTCTGAATAAGTTCTTCAGCTTTAGTTTGAATTCCCCAGACTTCAAATGATGCATGAATTACTTTATAGGAACACATTATTGGAGTAAATGATTCTCTCCATCCTTCAGGAAGTGGACCTCGCCCAGTTGATTTTGAATGAAAAAATCTCAAATCCTTAAAAAAAAGTGCAACTTAGTACTACTTTCTTTTTAATTTATGTAAGTACCTAAATTTAAATTTCAGAAAATCCTATCATTCACCAAAAGTTTCCTTTTACATTTGCATGTTTTCTGCTTAAAACCCATTTCTTTCAACATTTTTTTTAGAATGCAGGATTTCTACTTAAAATTGATTCTATTTTGAATCCCATTAATAACAACCTGTAGGTACAAACAATTTTTAGTTTCAAATAAAAATCTTCTATTATTTCTTTTATTAAGCGTCAATCAAAGTCATCAATTACAGCATTTCTATGTTCAAGGTATTTCCAGTCTTATTCCTGGCATTGATAGAGTTCCACTTTCATAACATCAAGCTTCTTTTTGTATATATTTGATTGTTGATATCGAAATATTATATAATTTGAAGTACATTTGGTATTCTTGTTAAAAGAAAAACGATATTTTTGTTTAGCTTCTTCACAATACTTTATTATATTCAGAACATTCCCTTCTGCACATCAAACAATTTTAACATGTTTTTCAAACAATCAACATTGCACTTCACTTTATATCTAAAATGATAACATGTAAAATTATGATATTCTTTATTCACTGTAACAAAACAAATTTATATAAAAAATATAAACAGTACTGCATGGTGTTAGAAAGATCAATAACTGGATGTCAGAAGGAAGGAACTTATGTATGGTTGGCACATGTGCTATGGACTATGAATAAATAAAATGTCTATGAATTTATAATTGCTTATTTTCTATCCTTCAAATTTAGACAACGGTATAACTTTACATAATCCTTCTTATGAGAAGTGACCTTATAAAATTCAGTTGTTATTACCAGTAAATTACCTAAAAATTCAAAAGATCTAAGATGAATTTATTACAACTTAATTAAAACATTTCCCTTTATATAAAAAAAAAACTAAATTATATGGTTGTTGAATATTTACATGCTATTAATTAAATAAATCTTCATTTAAAATAATAGCTGTATAGGTATAAATAGCTGTAGAGGTTAAATAGTTGGTAAGAGGGTTATAATACTTTTATAACAACAAATTGGTAACCCTGTGGACTTTTAATATGGTGTTTGAGTAAAACTGTTTTGTTTATAACCTCAAAATTTCTTTCTTTTCTTGCCATCATAAAATGATAACTGTTTGTGAATCGGTTTTCTGAAGATGAAAAATTGGTCAACATTTTCTCTCATATGACCACAATATGGACAAAGTTGTATAAATTGCAACATTTTTACAAATGGATAGAAAAATTTAAAGACTATCAAAATTCAGTGACTGATGAGCACTATTCTGGATGTACGATTGAAGTTTGAAACTCATATATATATTCTCATCCAAGACTGACCCATTACAGTTGAGATTATAGCTCAAAAATTATAACAAGTG